>JAQGBX010008737.1:0-10302 GCA_034698745.1 Megaphyllum sjaelandicum
AAATAAGTCCTAAATTTTTCATTTAAAAGTCCTATAAAGTCCTAAATTTCAGGTTTTGGAATTTTGTGACCACCCTGTATGAGGATCTTCCATAAAAAGGGCTAAAATCGCGCCGAACTACAATCTAGGACGGGTTTCTTTAAATGTTGTTTCAAGCACAAAGTACCTTAGGATCACTATCACGGACAAAATGTGCTTAAGTACACATTGACAAAATTACTGGCACAGCGAATCAACGCCTTAGATTCGTCCAAAGAATCTTTAGGAATTGTCCTAAAATGTTAAAGAGATTGGATATGTATAAAACTGGACATCTTTAAGTGATCGGTTATTAAATAATAATAAAAACTCAATCGATGACCAAGTTAGCTTTTAATAGCGATGTTTCGGCACCATGTGCCTTTATTCAAGCCTACAAGAACACACAGATCAAACCCCCACTGTTCGGACGGGCCAGCACTAGCAATGGGGAATAACTAACCAGCTGGCTTGGATTTCACATGCTTAACCTTTTGACAGGTAGTGCAGGTCTTTATATACTGCACCTCTGACTACCGCCAACCCGGCTAGTAGTAAGCCTTAGCGACCGCTGCAATCATCTTGGAAACCCCAAAATGTCCCATTAACGGGTAGTCGTGGCACATCCTCAGAACATCCATGCGGAGGTGGTCCGGAACCACAAACAATAAGCGTAGAACGATACCTGAAACGATACCGTAGAATCGAAATCCTTGGCCAACAAAAACAAGTATGCATCGTCCTCCCCCTCGTGTGGCTCCGCTGGTTGAGGAAATCTGCTCAGGCAGTCTGCGTTCTTGTGCAGGCCGCCCTTCCTATACTTCACATCATATTGGAATTCCTCCAAGCTAGCAACCCAGCAGGTTAAATGAAAGGAGGGACTCCTAACATTACGTAAATAACAGAGGGCATGGTGGTCTGTGACCACCGTGAATTTCTTACCAAACAGGTAGTGCCTGAACTTCTCGGTGGCCCACGGTATTCCGGTATTCCGGTATTCCGTCACGGAATACCGGGACTCGGCATCAGAAATTGTCCTGCTGGCATAAACCAAAACGCGCTGCGCGTCTCCCTCTCCCTGCTGGATCACCGCTCCGAGCCCAAGCAAGGAGGCGTCCGTGTAAAGAAACAATGGTAGAGAAGGATTAAACATTGTCAGCACAGGTGCAGTAGTCAGTGCTCTCTTTAGCTCCAGGAACGCCTCTTCTGGTTGTTCTCCCCACTCGAACTTCTTAGTCTCACTAGTAAGTTTAATCAAGGGCCCCGCAGTTTTAGAAAAACCCTTGATGAAGCGGCGATAGAAGCCGGCCAACCCAAGAAAGCTGCGGACCGCCGTTCGCGAAACAGGGGTCGGGAACGCCACGACCGCAGATATCTTTTCCGGGTCCATCGCCACCCCATCCTTGCTCACAATATGACCCAAATATCGAACTTGGCGGTAGCCGAAAAAGCACTTACTTGGACGTAATCGTAGGCCATAATTTTGCAGCACCTGGCACACCTCACCCAAATTCATTAAAAACTGTTCGAAGGATAATGCAAAAATAATGACATCATCAAGATAGACCAAGCACAACTCCCAACGCATGCCGAACAGGATCTGGTCCAATCCACGCTGCATTGTTGCGGGGGCATTGCAGAGGCCAAATGGCATGCGGAGGAACTCATAGTGTCCCTCGCAACAGGAGAACGCTGTTTTCTTCCGATCTTGGGGGGACATTGGCAGCTGCCAATATCCCGAAATATGATCCAGCGTGGCGAACCAGTCCGCCCCCTGAAGGGAATCCAGCGCATCATCAATACGCGGAATCGGGTATGCGTCTGGCTTAGTTTGGGCGTTGAGCTTCCTGTAATCTATGCAAAACCGATAAGCACCGTCTTTCTTTTTAACAATAACAATCGGGCTCGAGTACGGGCTCTTACTGGGGACAATGATTTGATTCTTTAACATGTCAGAGACTTCCTTCTTAATTATTTCTCGGACCGCCGGGGAGGTCCTTCTAGGAGGTTAATAAATTGGGGTGGCCCCTTGTGTATCAATATGGTGAGCCGGTAACTTACTCAGGCCAAATTCGGCCACCGAAAGAGCAAACACGGGGCGAAACCGCACCAGTAAGGCTAACAGATTTTCCCGTTGTTCATTTGACAAATCAGGATTTATATTCAGGGCCGCCTCAAATTCATCCCTTTCGGTTTGGGTCAAAGGCTGTTGTTCTTTCCTACAATTTCGTGGCTCGCTTAATTCACAAATTTCTTCTTTTTCCGGGAAGGGGGCGGCTAACGCTAGAACCTGACCCCCTTTCATCTGTATACTTGCTGAGCTGAGGTTTGCTACCTCGAACGAACGTATCCTAGGGCCTCCCGTTAGAAAAACCCCATATGCTGGGCGGACATCCATCCCTGTCTTAGAGACCGGGGCGAGAAAAGCACGTTCTCCTATTGGCATATCCCGAGGAAGGATACATTTGACTTGAGAAATCAAGCAGGGAGGAGCAGTGTTGGTGAGGCCAGCATCACCGGATATGGCTGCAAGAAGCAGGAACTCTTCTTGCTTGGGGGTTGAGCTATCTCTACCTGTTCAGGCCCCCTGTCCTCCTCATCTAGCAGTGGAGGTTCCACAAAAAGCGCCCCATTAATGGGGAACGTAACTAACAGATTATCATCATATACAAATATCCTTTTACGGGCCTTAACGTCCAAGCCCGACTGTTTGGAAAAATTCCAGCCCAGGAGCATAAAATCTTCTTGCATGTCTAACGGTTGAGGAACCATCCGAAACCTATACGTGATGTATCTATCAAATACCCACAATGTAAGCTCCACGGAACTTGCGCACGCTAGCCTATGGCCTGTTGCGCCCCTTAGATATTGTGGACCCTTTTGGGGGACATCCTCCACTTCCAAACCCAAGCGTTCCACTAAAGGCTGCGCGATAATTGACAAATAGGAAGCCGTATCGAACTTTGCGTAACAGGGCATCCTATTAATATATACCTCGATCACAGGAGTGTCATTCTCATCAAAATGTATTAGGCGATTCGTCGCGGGTGCGCGAGGGTTCCTGGGGACGCTTCATTTGTGCATTTTTTTGCTCTATGTCCCATTTGTTGGCACTTAAAACATGGTAATTTAGAATAATCTAATGTGGTGGGCGTACCCTGTCTACTACTAGTTGTCATTTCCCCCTCTGAAGTCTTCGTTTTTACCTCCGCAGTTTTACTTGCGCTTTTCGCTCTCATGGTATAGCCCTTTTCCAATTCTAACAGCGCCCTACGATATTCCATCAAACCTAAGTGGGTCCTAGCATGCATTCTTTCCTTGTAATAGTTTAACAAACCCTTCGCAATATTATTCTTTATGGACTTATCTGACATCGATTTATCGTATTTAAAGCAAAGGAGCTCTACGGCCAAAATATATTGCCTAATCGATTCGTCAGGGGCTTGTTTTTTCTGCGAAAGCTGTTCCAGAAGAGGACACACCTCTCCTCAAAGGCAGGGGAGGGATCTCCCACTACAACCAGCACAACAGACGGCAAGCAGTGATGATACAACAGAGCCACATGGGCCAGGTGAATCACCCTAACAGCATTTTCCGGCTCTGGAACAATATTCTCCATGTTAGGATCAGGTTTCCGGAAGATCACCTGGTGGTCCTCCTTCTTCACCTTCCAAGACTCCCTCCGATGCTTGAATATCCTCAAAGTGTGGTAGAAAACACATTTTTGTTGCAACGTAGTTTCTCTAGCGATGGAATTTGCATAAATGGTCGCCATTTTGAGATTTACTGTTTTAAGAAAGTGTTAAATCACGTGATCTACGGTTTATGGTTGGAACTGACCAATTATCCTAATGGAACGGCCATAACTAAATGGGAGGAAATTAAAATAATTAACAAGCCTTGCGCGAGACTCGTAAATCCATACGCAGATGGCTGAACTGGAGCCAAGATGCCATCTAGAGACACTGGCGCCACCTAGTGAGTGACTTTCAAAGCCGTCATTGAAGTTCAAAGACCTAAGCTTATAGCCACATACAATGCAACAATGGGAGGAGTAGATAAATCTGACCAACTACTGGCCCAGTGTTGTATGAAACTTCGAAGCAAAAAATGGTACCTTCGACTTGTATTTCACATGGTTGATATGTGCATCATCAATGCCTGGGTATTACAAAGGTCATTTGGAGAAAAATGTTCCCTTGAGGACTTTAAACTGGATGTGACACATTGTCTTTTAGCTGGATCAAGAGATGCAAATGCACAGAATGAAGTCGAGTACGAACCACCACGAAAGAAAAATACCATAAAGTGTTCGGACGTGCCGCAAGCCATTCGATTTGACAAGTTTGATCAAAGGCCCATCTTTGTAAAAGAAAACACTGATGTAAGATGCAAATTTGTTAGTTGTGGAAATAGAACGAAGTTTGTGTGCTCGAAATGCAATTTAAGTCTGTGTGTAAATGGAGCAACTTGTTTTGTTGACTTTCATAAAAAATGACCTCGTTATTGCCCAGTGGCTACTGAAGATGCCATATAAATAAACAATAAAAAATGTAGTTTTTTTCAAATACAATTTTTTTCCACTTTATTTGCTACTAAACTAAAGTATAAATGGTATTGGTTTATTAAATTTACTTCGGTAAAGCACCTTGGGCAGAAAAGGGTTAAGTGACTAGACCACCTGAGAAGTGTAGATTGGACACTAGAGAATCTGCAAATAGTTAATTGAGCACCTAACACAATTGAATTTTATTGTGTGAGACATTTGAAAGTTGAGGGATCTACACCCACTCAACTCCATGATTTATAGCTGCAGTACGCAGGCTAAAAGCAAGCCAGAATGTTCAAGAAAAAGCCTCAATGCAGGAGTCAGGAAAAGCTGATAATGAGATGCAGAGCAAATAGTATAAGGAGAAAAATCATTGTTAAACAGACAGATAGGAGGAAGAAGCAGAGCAGAGAAGGTGTCTCCATGCTGGATTATTGAGTGAAATTTGCTGTTTGGACTTAGAATTTCTACAATGGTGAGAACAACATCATTTCTGATTTGAGATAGGATTGTTTGGATTTAGTTAGGATTGAAGTGTATTTTGTAGAGTTAGGAATTTAGAGTTAGGATTAATTTGTTGAGACCCTCAAGTGTGCATGATATGTTAAAATGTTCACATTACTGCTTGTGTCCATGTAATTTCCTATAATCCTGCATCATTAAAATGAATACTGTAATTCACCAAATTAATGGTTGTGCCAATTGGTTTTAGAACATTTTAATAAGTTAATTAGGGATTCAGAAATAGGTAATCCAAAACATCTCCGTAGAATTGCATGCTACCATTAATCCCATTTGGAATCCCAACATTTGTGCCGCTTTCACGTAAGTACTCCTTGATTGCGTGAGGGTGGGTAACATTCCACTCCAAGAATGGTTTTGATAAGTCTACAATTGGATGGCTAACATCTATTTGTAAAAACTGCAAAATTAAAAACCAACATTAATACATCAATGTTAGCCAAAAAATTCCATAACAACTTCATTCATACACTAGCTATTCAATTCAATGGCAACAGTTAATTCCCCTACTTACATGTATTTGATTTTGTTTAATACATACAATATACAGTTCAAATTGTTTACTTGCCAATGCAATTTTTACTACTTCTGTTTGTCAAGCATTTGACTGATTTGCAAGTTTATAATTAGCCCTGAATTATGCAACACTAAACTATAGTAAGTTATAATAATACATATAAAACTCTACCTTAAATGACAGCCTGCTAAAAACTGAATTATGCAGCACTAATCTATAGTAAGTTATATTAAAAAAATATAAAACTACCTTAAATGACAGCTTGCTAAATGTGATATTTAAGCACAGTATCATAAAGTCAACCAAGAAGCAAATGGCACTCTTAAAATATAAGGGGAAATTCCTTACTTCTCAAACAGGATAACACCAGTTGTTCAGTTCAATAAGTCAGCCCAATGGTACAATTTCATTCATGCACTATATATTAAATTAAATGTCGACAGTTAATTCTCTTACTTACATGTATTTGTTCTTGTTTAATACATACAGTATACAGCTCAAATTTTTTGACTTACCAATGCAATTGTTGAGGCTTCCATTTGTGAAGCATTTGACTGATTTTTTAAGTTTGTAATTTGTCCTGAATTGTACAACACTTCAAACTATAGTTAGTTATTGTATTAAATATAAAACTTTACCTTTAATAACAGCTTGCTGTATGTGGTATCCCAGCACAGGATGAAACAGTCAACAAAGAACCAAACGGCACTGTGAAAATGGAAAGGGGAAATTCCTTACTGCTCAAACAGGATGTGGTATACAGGGTGACTCACCAGTTGTTTATTATAATAAGTCAGCCCAATGGTACTCTGAAGTACCTTTAAAAGGTATCATAAATGGGATTTTTTTCATGAAACAGCTTTTTTGAAAATTACAATACCTAAAGATATTTATTAAAACCTCATAATTTACTTACACCTCAAATTGGATGTATAAAAACCTAAAGGTGCTGTGAAACACCAAATTTTACCATTATTTCTTAGAGTGTAACATGTAATTAGTTATTTTGAGCATCCGGGTACATATTCAACGACCGTTTCTGTCGCCTGTGCAAGATAGAAAGACCCGAATGCAAATTCCTGAACAAGATCTAACATTCTTTTCTGAAACTCACATGTTTTCTGGACAAATTCTATTTATGCGTGAAATTAAAGATTTCAAGAAAAGCTCAGTGTCAGAAACATTTTCGTTAAAATTGGTATTTTCTAAAAATTCCACCTTTCTGCGTTCTAATTCAAGAAGTTTGGGCGGCATCTCCTTCGACTTTTTTGGCTTTCTCCGAAACCCAAACGACTTGTTCAACTGGAGAGGTGTGCGTGATCCGTTTGGAGTTTGATCCAGTTCTGCAAGAGCTTTACGTCCTTGTATCATCGTTTGAACATTGATTCCAGGTGCATCGGAATCATTCTCTTTCTGCTCTTCTCATCAAATACACTCGCTGCAGAGCTTTCCGGTAAATCCGTTTATGAAGGCCGCGTATTTCCCGAACTCTTGCGACAGCCAGCCACATCTTTAAGAAACAGCAAAGATTAATAAAACTTCCACTTGCTGGTAACGTTTCCGCCAGCAGCATCACCAGAACGAGGGCGCTTTATTTTAGACAACTCATTGGTGAAGTGATCACGTAGATACCTCCATTTCTTCCTGACTGGTTTCTCTATGGTTTAAGAGAAAAATTTAGGTTATCATACGTTACTGACATTATTTAACAATGATAACAGTTATGGGGTATTATATTACCAGTAATTTTTGATATTATAAGCCGAAAACCCACCTTTCAAAATCAGAAAAACACTTTTCTCCTTCCAGTGTCTGTCCACAAAAGTTCGATTTAAATGTTCCTTTTTACACTTATTCCAAATAGCAGTGCGTTCATAAACTAGCGAAATTAGTTGGTCGCATTCACTTCATGTTCCTGGGAGGAATGTTCTTGAAGGACGCTACATGGTCCAGACGAGAGGGTCGCAAGTCTAGGTCAAACTAGGGCGATGTTGGCGGACCGCGGAGCAGTGTTGAGGCGGAACTGCGAAAAGCCGAAAGAGAAGTCCTCCGTATTAAGGCCACAGGCAGACTGGGACAGGCAGGCTGAGACAGGCTGGAACGGTCAAGAGCGGACCAGAACAGGCTGCTGGAACAGGCAGACTGAGACAGGCTGGAACAGTCAAGGGCGGACCGGAACAGGCTAGCTGAGACAGGCTGGAACAGTCAAGGGCGGTCTAGAACACACTGGCTGGAACAGGCTGGCTTGGAACAGTCTTGACCCGTAACTAATACCATCCAGAAACAGGCAGTCCAGCTTCCTTAACATCATTGGCATGGATAAGGTCTAAAGGTGGTGGTCAACCACGCTCTGCTACTATTGTTGGTAGCAGAGGGGTCGCAGTTCAATCACTCAAATCGCTGGGCAGAAGAAGTCACTGCTAAAAGCCAGAAAATCCATTAATAATGTTTAATCATTATTACTCACTACTTTCCATTTGACAGGAATACACAGCAAACAAAAAAGGGAACACAGGCATGGCAGCAAAACATAATGGGAAGACTCGGCAGCCAGGCTGTTGACTTGTCAGCTATGGCATGAGGAATGAAACAAAAGCAAGATGGCGCCCGCGACAATAAAACTAAACACATACTAGGGACAGGTACAAAAAATAAGTCAGCCCTAACGCCACCACTCCTAACCTTAACTAAGCTTAGGTGCAAAACGAAAAAACATCAATAGTGTCACCAACTGGTGGGCCGAAGCACCATAAAGCAAGCAAGGTAAAACCTAACTAGGTAATTACACATACATTTGATTCTAACAGCCAAAACAAAGTAAAGCATAGCATCATAAGAATAAAGGACAGCCTGGCAAATCAAAAGAACATATTAGAATCTATGCAATGAAAAACCGAATAATACTTGCAAAAGGCAGGACCAAAAGGAATCTTAGGGTGCCCACCAAGAAACACCAAAAGGGTAAAGCGAAATAATAACATGTTCAAAACAACCAAAAAGGGGATGATCATGTAAGGCACCCTTAGGAGCTCTCTGCCCCCAGTTGTTACCCTTTAATATAAATTAATATTTTGGGCACTAGTTATGCTACCCTCAGATTGAGGATAACACGATGGACTCGTTGGCTTCCATCCTGAGCAAAACGAATTGGCAGCGCAAATGCCAACGTCGCTCGCGAGAGGTAGGCTGGTAGGTCTTCTGTATGTGCAGCAAGACCTCCCTACACTTCTCGCCGGAGAAGCCCTAGAAGAGGGTCTTTCGGATCCGAGGATGGACCGAAAAGAAAATAGTGGAGTATGCCTTCATGCACTTCCGCTTGAAAGTGGCCCGCTCCACCGGGGTGGCGGTTGCAGCAGGGTCGATGCGGTCGGAGGCGACATTCTGTCAACTCCTGAAACATGAGGGCGTTGTCTAGTTCCTCCCTCCAGGTCGCATAGTTGGTCTTAGTGAGGACCGTAATTTTGGGCGACCTATCGCCGGAGGGGGAAGGCACGCTGAATGAATCCTCAGCCATTTTGATGGTAATTGTGAATTTCTCGAAGACGCGCTAAAAGTAACGTCGATCGGCAGCCCCACGACAAAGTATTTCGTCGTACCCTAGAACCTACAAAAGGTTAGCACTGATTAATATTAGTACAGCGGGACGCTAAACCGCTGTCGGCCCGCAGAACTGAAACAAAACTTAGTGCATGTATTAAGCTGAAAGCAAAAGGATTAATAGGGCATGAAAACGACACTAGATAACAGAGGGTGCCTGAAAACCGTTAAGCAAAGATTAGCGAATGAAAAAAAATCAATCTAAGACTATCCAAATGGAAACAAAACGGCAAACTATGCACCGCACACTATGCAAACCTTAAAAATGTCCACAACGGGCCACAAAACATCACATTTCAAGTAAAGTCCCATCATCCATTGGAGCGGCATGACGGCTGGATGTACCGCTCTAGAGTCACGTTACTACCGCTGTGTTCCTAGTCCCTCTTTGTGGAACGTTCGTATGGAATATTGGACTGCTCCAGGGCGCCAAGACATTAAGTGGACGACATCTGCAAACCACCGGACGAGTGTGGGAGCGGGTCAGCGACAGGCTAATATTGAATTGTTGTCTGCCGGACAAAGACAAGAACGGGTCCGCAACAGGAGGCTGAAATCCTCAATGCGCTTAACAGCGACAGTACACGAAGACAACTGTAGTATACCAAACAGCAACTGGACAGGAAAACTGCAAATACTCCGTACAGCAACTGGACTGGAAAACTGCAAATACTCCGTACAGCAACTGGACACGGTGAAAACAAACCAGCAGTCCGCCGCTGATGTACTGGTAGAAGAGCTCTTAGAGGTCAGTAGAGGACTGTTTTACAATCCTCAACCACGCTCTGCTACCATTGTTGGTAGCAGAGGGGCGCAGCTCGATCGCTGGGTCACCAAGCGACAAAATAAATCTAAGTCCAAGCAGTCCAAATGCATGAAAGAAAAACAAAACTGTTAAATCTTTATAGTTACTCACATTACTGTTGTTACACCAACAAATTAAAGACACAGATGCAAGCAGGCATGACTGCAACCAGAAACAAAAAGCAGGACCCGTGGGACATGTTGCTCAGCTGTCAACTTCAGCATAGTGGCAGTGAACAAAGGCCAAAATGGCGCCCGCAAAGAAAAAGCAACATAAAACCTAACACACACTAGG
>JAQGBX010008738.1:0-10301 GCA_034698745.1 Megaphyllum sjaelandicum
CATGGAGATGGCCTACAGTTCCATTTAAAAAAAACAGGTATGTAAGTCGATTTTCGGAACGACCAAATTGGGGGTGGTTAGGTGGAATTCGGTGCCATAGGAGACCCCCTTAAGCTGGATAATTACAGTGAAACCTGTTTAGAGTGACCACTAACAAAAATGCTATGTTTGCCACTGTACACAGGTGGTCACTATACAAAGAATGCGTGAATTACATTAAAATAATGAACAGGTACACTGTACTTATACATGTAGACTAATAAATGTAGTAAAAACCACAAAACCAAAAAAGTACAGAATCTTTATGTCAAGGGTTAAAGCAAGAAATAAGGTGACTCATCTTTTATCTGGTCACTTTTAAAGGATGTCGAAATTTCAAAAAAGACAATACACACTGATCACTGTACACAATAGACAGGTGGTTACTGGTCACTATATGGAGAATTTTTAGGAAAGAAATGTATGCTAGAATAAACAATACACTTGGATTTAATTAGTCAACATAAACAGGTAGTTAACATTCAAGGCTGGTCACTTATCCAGGTTTTACCGTAATTTCGAAATTGGCGCTGCTTGGGCAGACGATTTGCACTTGCATGTTCGACTGGCAAAATGTCGTGTAATGCACTGGTGACGTCATGAGCATGCAAAGAACATTAAATGTGACGTAATCAGGTTATGCTGGCAATGAGCATTGTATTGCACTGGTGTGACGAGTTGAATTCGCCATTAAAAAGACTTATGGCGAATTTGATTGGGCCAAAAAATCTGCACTAGTGTAAGCTACAAGGTGAGGCATAAGTCTTTAACGTCTTTTTGCGCCTGCTGCCCGCAATACTGCCGATTATGTAGACTTTATGCCTCACCTTGTAGCCTGCACTAGTGCAGATTTTTTGGACTAATCAAATTCGCCATTATGTCTCACCTTGTAGCCTACACCGGAGTGCTTAGTCGAATCCGCTATTAGAAATATTCCATTTATTTGGTTAATAAAATGTTGCAAGGAATGTGTGCACATGGATTGATAAAATATTTCGGAACAAATTTCGTACAATTTGTAGATTGTTTAAGAATTAAAGAATAGAATAATGTGAAGCATAAATAAAAATTCATGGTTGTCAGAATATCATAATATGAAAGATGCACTACCCATATACACTGTACATTGTAGAAAATGAAACATGTATGCATGTAGAATTAACTATTACCTTGCAGACCAAATATTTTTTAAAACTTACGTTATATTCGGCTATCCTTACAAATGCTTTCTTAAATTGACGTATACAATGTGATAGGTAGCATGCACACTGTGTAAAAGTCGAAGAGCTTAATAATTCACCAAGAACTACCTCGAAAAAGCCAAACGATGACAATGCTATAGCGAGTTTGATTTTTCTTCTAAGAAGCACAGTCAATTTGGAAGCCGTGTTCCGGCTAAACCCAAGAGATTCAATTATATTCAACTCAGTAACCTATACAGTCAGCAATTAAATGCCATATGGTAGGGGGTCAAGCCCATTTTTAGGAGAAAGCTCCTGCATCATTTGCGACTTAGTCATCATTGTTAAATTTGAACTCGAGTTAAATCTGAACTATCGTCAGGAAGGTTATTCCAACGTCTAATCGCATTTAAAAAGAAAGACTAATAGTAAGCATTGCGGGAATATATATACCAAGAGTGGATATACACAGGTATATATATGTCGAAAATCGTGCAGTTGGCACTTCCTTTAGTGGGACCAACAGTTACGAGAGATCGTCCGCTTTTCTCGTTAGAGATAAGTCACGAAGGCAGGTTCGGTACCCCTGTCCGCCTTGGTCCGCCTTCCTCAACAGAGATTGAACGTGAAGGCGGGCTTGCTGCCCCTTGCAGTTAGGTTTACTCCGGCGCGTTGCAGGGAAGCCCGCACTAGCGGAATAAGGGGGCGCTTTCCCAAGAGCCCCTGCGGCAGGTGATTCAGAGCGCTGTGCATACAGCGCTCTGGAAACGGCACGAGATGGGGTTTTCGAACCCTGATAACTTGAAGACGCGTGGAGATAACTTCGAGGTCTCAACGCGTACTGGTGGACCTAAGTCCAATGAATATTCACGGAAATTCACGAATCGATCAGACACTTAGATTTATTTTAAAATGCAAAGGCGCGACGTGAAAATTACAAAACGCGTGTTACAAACTTTGGTTCAAAACTTGAAAATTAAAGTTGCAGCGTGGTAGACGGTACCTGTCTAACCAACGCACGTTTCGGACAATGTGAGGAGTCACAAAATGTGCTTCCTTAAATACAAGAAGTTCGGATAAAGTTTCCAAACCAGCTATCCAATGAAATTGCTAAAAAGATGTTTTTCAGAATATTATTGGTCACTTCTGGTTTAAGAATGTTTTTCCCAGGAAATTTCTCGGTTGACAAATTTACACAAACTTTATCTTTTATGCTATTGTATAACAACTCACTTGTTGATGAGCATATTAACAAATTAGAGCATAATTTTTACATACTTGTAATTAAGTAATGATAAACACTTGTATAAGCAACATTTTTTTTAAAATGAGTTTTTTAATACAGAAAATCAATTTTAGAGTTTAAAAAATAAAAGTAAGAATCAATTTTTTTTAAAAAAAAAAACGAAAATATAATTTATTTCTATTGAAATAATTTTTCGACATATATAGGTTTTATTTTTTTTTAATTGATTTCATTAAAATTTTTTTCACAAATTAATAGATAATAGATAATTAATAGATAAAAACATTAACTTGATATTAACTTTTATATTTCCGTTACATTTTTCTTTCGTGAAATTTTTCTTATAATGCAGTTTGCAAAGTTTTGTCGCAATTATTATTAATGTTAAAACTAAAACTTAAGTTAAAGAGATTTATACAAAAGAAATTAATATAATATGAAACTTTTACGGCCAGTAAATTATCAGTAAAAATACTTAGCGTCCGACTACTTGGACCTGCGTTAACCGTTTCAATTAAAAATGTATATTTTCTTAAAATCATTGAAATTATTTAAACGAAAATTAATAGGGAAGAAAGCATGTGCATCGACCGGGAATCGAACCCAAGCCACCCACGTGGCAGGCGAGCATTCTACCACTGAACCACCATCGTCCACCAATGCGATGCTAATTACGCAATAATTAAAACAATTCTACAGAATTTTTCTTAAAATCGTAAAATTTGATAACTGATTTTTCTTAGCGTGAAAGTTTCATTGAAATACAATTTTTTTTAAAAAAAAGATAACCAAAAAAATTAACAGAAATGGATCGGTCAATGCACGTTTTTAGTAATGTGTTCTATATTCAAATAATTAGAAGTATTTTATGAAAATGTACATTTTTAATTTTAACGACTGACGCGGGTCGGAATAGCCTGCTACCAAAAGTTTTAAATTTCGGTAGCAGACTATACGGCTCCGTAACTTTTAATTCTATACCTTATTTTTCTAACATTCTTCTGCTGTTGTTTTTTATAAATCTCCTTAACGTAAGTTGTAGTTTTATCTTTGACAATAACTACGAAAAATTGTTTAAAAGTGCATTATAAGAAATATTATCAATATTCAAAATATAGTTTAAATATAAAAGTTAATTATTAGAATTATTTTTTTCATTAATCTTGCCGTTAGCTAATTAAACTGTTTTTTGTAAAATCATTGGAAAAAAATAAAAACGAATGTCAAAAAATTATTCTGCTAGAATGTACTTTTAATTTTTTTAAAAGAAATTTTTTATGTTTGTATGTTTCTTTACTCTATCACAGACAAATTATGCTCTAATTTGTAAATATACTCATCGACAAGTAACTTAGCATAAAATACCATTGAGTTGTTCAAACACCATCAAAGGTGGTACAAATTGCTGTTCACTTATACATTTTCTTACAATCTTGAATTTTTTTTATTTATTCATAGTCTCGTAAATGAGCTATATTTGTGAAAAGACAAACAAAAATAAAAATAATGCTCTTAATTTTAAAATTTTAAGATTATAACATTAAACTTTTTCATGTAAGAATTATTAAATGAGTGATATTTTTAGCGAGAAAAATTCATTACAAACTTATTAGTTGGTAAAGTTTCACAAAAATTGCAGTTAATATTGAGTTTTCACTGATATTGCCCTAGCTGGGTTCTATTCCCGGTCAATGCGTTTTTTGTTTGTTTTCAATTTTAAACTTTTTAGAATAGTTTATATTTTATTAAAATATACATTAACTTTTTTACATACTATAATTTATAAATAAAACATCGTGAAATTTAAATTAGAGAAAAAGTTCATTTATAACTAACTTTTCTCCAATTTAATCAAAGTTTTGTTGTAATCCGTTAAGATAATGGAAATGCAAAGTAATTAATCGAGGCATTAAAGATATGAACCCACATTGAAAATAAACACCGTGCAAGGTGGCTGAGTGGTTTGCATTCTTGCTTTGCATTCGGTAGACCCGGGTTCGATTCCCGTGTCGGCTGTCCTAGATTGTGGTTTTTCATGGTTTCCCACAATCCATCAAGGTGAATGCTGGGATAGTTCTGATATTAAATCGGCCATGACTGTAATATTTTCAAACCAACTTCCTAATTTAAGGTTAGTAATACATGTAGCTCGTTCGAAAATGGACAGAGCCCTATTTGTAAATCCTCTTTTTAATCACATGTTCATTATTAAATCATTATTGATTGCTTTCGTTTAAATAAATATTTTCCCCAACATTCATTTTAAAGAACCTGGGCCGTCATCTTTTTTTACAATCTTACGTTCTTTGGCTATGGTTTAAACATTACAGGTACATACAAATTACATGCATGTAATGGTAAAAACTTACACCACCTTACAGCAAAGCTATAGGTTATAGAGTATGGATTACTCACTTGATAGGAAATTCAAACCAGATTTCACAATAACCAGCTTGGAAGCTGAAATAAAATTTAAATTTTGCAGATTTTTCTTCGCAAAATTTCACCTGATTACTACTAGATTTTTAGCTAAATAATTTCAGTATAAAGTTGGGATACCGGAAACTAAACCGTGGAAATATTCGCACTTTCAATTGCACTTTTTCCTACTGATATTGCCCTAGCTGGGTTCTATTCCCGGTCAATGCGTTTTTTGTTTGTTTACAATTTTAAACTTTTTAAAATAGTTTATATTTTATTAAAATATACATTAACTTTTTTACATACTATAATTTATAAATAAAACATCGTGAAATTTAAATTAGAGAAAAAGTTCATTTATAACTAACTTTTCTCCAATTTAATCAAAGTTTTGTTGTAATCCGTTAAGATAATGGAAATGCAAAGTATTCAATCGAGGCATTAAAGATATGAACCCACATTGAAAATAAACACCGTGCAAGGTGGTATATGGTATACGATCTGTTTTTTTTTTTTTTTTTTTTTTATTAAATGCAAGATTTTTTTGTTGCATCTTTACCTTCGTGTTTCTTGGAGGTTAAATCAAATTTTATTTATTTACTTTTTTATTAATCTCTTTAAATTAATAATTACTAATAAGTTATATAATTAAATGCGACATTGGTTGATGAAAAAAATATTCGAAAATTCTAAGTAATTTGTTTTTTCTTAAGTATTTCCTAGCAATTTTGAATAATTGTGTGAATAAGCTCGTAAGCATTGGTGGTTCAATGGTAGAATGCTTGCCTGCCACGAGTGTGGTCCAGGTTTGATTCCCGGTCGATGTACGTTTTGTTGTTGTTATTATTTGAATTCAAATATAAATGATTTCGGGAAAATTTAAATTTTTAATTTAAATCAAAGCTAGGCGTGAGGCCGTATTTAAATAATAATAACAAAAATGACGTTTTGGTGACGTCATTGGATAATTAAAACCGAATATCCAAAAACTATTCTACATGAATTTAATTTTTACAAATATGTTTGTTAAAAAATACAGCTTCTCACTAACATATTTAAAAATCTCGAACAAAATAAAAAAATATATATATAAATGAAATTATTACTTCAAAAGACAGAGTTAATTAATCCATACAATAATAATTGTATAAAAGTAGTTGCAAATAACGACAGAAGTTATATCAACAATATATAGTTTGTAACAGGGATTTTCAGGCCCGGGTTCGATTCCCGGTTGATGCTCGTTATTTTTAAACATTTTATATCATATATTTCGCTAATTAAAATACTTCTAATGTAATTTTAACGATTGGACAAATTATTTATCGAGGAACGTCACTTGTAAGTTTTATTAATTAAGCCGGTTATGTCATTATCAATTAATTTTAATTGGACCAGCTATTAAGCAAGAATTAATATCAACGCCTTGACTTCGATGCAAATTTCAAGCCATAAATCCATGTAACTAAAGAATCTTTGTCTCAATGAGGTTAAGAATGTACGAAGCGTACTCGGAGTACTCTAAGTATATTTAGCACTCATTAACATTCAAACGAATAGCTTGTTTCTAAGCTTATATGTTTTAATTAAGGAAATAGTAAAAAGTAGCAGTTATAAATCGTTTTTGGGAATCCCGGGAAGTTAAAATGGACCTAAAATGATGTGGGGGCTATTTTTAATAATCAAGTTTTCATACAGTTGGTTATATTGATTCTATAAAAAGTAATAACTTTTTGCGCTATACCTTAGTATGTGGAAATAGCGTATATTTAAAGGTGCGGATATTAGACGAGGTTCACTCTAAGTTTAACAAAATACTTCTAAAGTATAGATTTCAGATGACATTTTGATAAAAGTTTGTTAATTTAATTTTTAATTACGCTTTTAAGATGAAAAAAATCAATTGTTCGCTTAATTCATTGTTAATCATCGCTGCATTGTTTGTTAATAGAATGTTTGACTGCCTAGTTGGCAGCCTGGGTTCGTTTCCTCGTGGGTGGCATATTTTTTTTTTTTTTTGTAAAATTATTCAATTATAGTTTTATGAAATTGTATTGAATTTTGAATAGGTTAAAAGCGGTGAACATGTATGGGTTGCAAGCAAGAATCACTTGTTGTATAACCTATATGCATGTTTATTCATACATGTTCGCTCTAAATTTTGTCATCATGTCCTACACTTTGTTTTATAGAAATTTATACTATATTACTCTTTCTAAGATTTTTTATTAATGAGAATCTTTGTCGTCCACAAACTATAGCGTATAAAGTTTTAAATGTATAAACCCTGTCTTTTGAAGTAATATTTAGTATTTTTTTGTTTTTTATACGAACAATAGAAATTATACAAAAATTGGATAAATGAACTCGACAAAATTTTAAAATTTTCAGTTAAAATCGCTTTGAAATTTTATATGACATTTTTTAATTGAAAGAACATAAGAGAAAAAAAAATCATTTATGTGTTCGTGCTGAAAAATCAAGTCTTCTAAAATGGCATGCGAAATTTGTTAGAAAATTTAAAATTATTTCGTAAGTATAGCAGAATCTGTGGTCCCACGATAGAATTAATGCTCGTCAATTCCTGGTCAATTCTCTATTTTTTTAACTTTTATATTTATGTCATTGGCATATAATTAAAATAGTTTTAGGATCAACTATAAATTTTAAATAACTCGTAGACGTAAGTCTGTGTAGTATATAACACAAACTTAACTTTTATGATATGTAATATACAGTGTAATTAGTTGATTTGATTAATTTGATGGTTGAAAAATTTACTATTTAGAAAATTATTTAAACGTAAGTGAAACGTAATTTTTTTAAATGTAAACGAAATGAGCATGTCCTGACACTTACCGAGCAAAGTTGGCTGAGTGGTTAACGTTCAGGCTTTGTATTCGGTAGACGTGGATTCGATTCCCGTGTCGGTTTTCCTCGCTTTTGTTTTCGTGGTTTCCCAAAGTTGTTTCTAGGCAAATGCCGGGTTAACTCCTATAGAAATCGGACACGACGTAATTTTTAAATCCTTAATAAAGGAATCTTTCTGTGTCGCTATAATTAAAATGAACGAAAGATAATTTCTATTTGATAAAATCTAACATTTTCCAGTTTTAATGTTGGAAAATATGTGAATTTTTCAAGTTTGGTCAGGGAGTTTTTGTAAGCCTGGAAAAGACATTTCTGGGTAAACCCTGTAATTTTGATTTCGTCATCTGAAATTGGCAAAAAATTGTTTTGAAATGCATTATAATGACGATAAATGTATTTCGAACTACAAAATGTGTCGTTTTTTTGCGAAAAATTCAAATTTTGCTGACAATTGAGCCACTTACTGATTTATTAGAGCAGAAAAATTAAATTTAAATCGTTATTTAAAAAAAATGTTGTAAAAATATATATAGTATAGGATTCCCCAAGACATGAAAAATCTGAAAGAGTCAGGGAACTTGAAAATGTCTGGAAAAGTCAAGGAGAAGTCATGGAAGAAGCTTTTACGTGGTTCTTTTAAGGACCACTTTCTGAGTACAACTTTGAAAAATTTTCAACGCCCGATAAGTGGAAAGTCCGGATAATTGGACATAATTTCGATGCCCGGTCAATTTTCACTTATCATTGTTCGACTGTATTTAGGACTACTAACTTTATTTAAATGTCTTTTGCTTTACACTACATTAAATTGCTTCTTTGAGGTTTTTAAAAACTGTGGCTATTCCTAAAACTATATATATGCAGATTAATTTAAAATAATAAATAAATAAAAAATAAGAAAATAAAAAGATGCATCGACCAGGAATCGAACCCAGGTCGTCCACATCGGAGGCGAGGTTGATATACCACTGATCCACCGATATTCATTTCTAATAGCTTTAATGTAAAATTTCTGAGCAAATTTTGCGTACAATTTTAGATGATAAAAACGGATTTGGTTTTAAGAGTGAAATCTTTATCAAAAACCTATAGGCTAATTATCAAAATTAAAACCAAATCTTCAATTCAAATCGAATTCAGAATAATATTAATTTAGCCAATGCTAATGTATAAATCAAAAAAGTAATCTAGCATCAAGTTGAACCACTTGCAGTTTATTTTTGTTTCGTATTTTTTAAGGTTGAGCATGTGCTTTGTAGCATTCATATTCGACAGAATCCGATTTTATTTATTAAATTTCTAAATATTTTCGTTTAATCGAAAATAATTGTATAAAGTTTATCACAAATTGTTTCATTAATTAAATTGTATTATACGTTACTCCAAGATGATTGATTCGATTACTCCAAAAGTCAAAAATGATACCATTATTTGCGCGTAATTAAGTATAAGTTCAGTATTTTTTCAAAGTGAATGTACATGTGCAGTTTATCTTTGTATAATTAAAAAGATTTATTCTATATTTATACAGGCCATAAATACAAGGATCTTTTAATATAGGACTCCATTAAGGGGCTAACGAGGAGTTTATGATAAATGCAGGATTACAGTCATGGCAGATTTAATAATGAAACTATCCCGGCATTCACCTTGAGTAATTGTGGGAAACCATGAAAAACCACAATCAAAGATAGCCGACACGGGAATCAAACCCAGGTCTACCGAAATATAAGGAGAGAATGCTAACCACTCTGCCACCTCACTCGGTACATATCTTTAATGTGGTTTGATATCTACTGCCTCGAACGAATACAAATTAATATACAAATTTTAAGTAGCTCTAATTATACTTTAAATTTACATTATCTTAACTGATTACAACAAACTTTAATTAAAATGTTATAACGAATTTTATCTATTAACGAATGAAGTTTCTTGCTTTTTAAAATCTTGAAGTCAGAATACCTTTCTTCTGTTGTAATGTTTGTAAGATTTTTAGACATGTTCGTGAAATTTTTCAATAATAATTAGCTTTTTACTTACATCTTGAATAATGTTTTTGTTTATATTTTTTGTAAAAAAACCTTTTTGACATTAGCTATGTAAAAAGAAAAAAACACTAATATTTTCTTTTATTATTTACAGTAAAACCTGTTAAGAGTGACCACCAACAAATAATGCTAAGATGGTCACTGTACACAGGTGCATGGTTACTACACAAAGAATACCTGAACTAAATTAAAATAATGAACATGTACAGTGCACTTATACATGAAGACTATAATAAACGTAGTAAAAAACCACACAACCAAAAACGTTCAGAATCATCATGACCAAGTGTTAATAAAAGCAAGATGTAACGTGACTCATCTGTTATCCAGTCACTTTTAAAGGTACATTAGCAATGTAATAAGTGCGTACTTTTTACAATTTTAAATCATATGCAGGGTGATTCATAAGTACATTACCACCCTGTGGCATTTCAAAATTACTGCAGCTACTGCAAGGTGAGGTTGTGAGTGGTTTACCTTGATAAGGGGACA
>JAQGBX010008739.1:0-10300 GCA_034698745.1 Megaphyllum sjaelandicum
CAATGCACGCTACACATTTCATCCTACTTAGAAGCAGACGCTATTGGCTTGACAGCAGCGCCCTCTGGATTTACTGGTGGTTGCGAATACCCCGTGACCATTCCCGGGCTATACCCCGCGACAAGCAGCGCGGACTATTGCCCGCAACATAGCATTACGGACTATACCCTGTGACCATTCCCGGGGTCATCCCTTTTCCTGACAATTTCCCTGACAGAAATTGCTACAGATTTATAACAAAATATAGTGTTTTGCCAAGCTTCTCATTGCAGTTGTTATTTTAATTTTCATTATGAAAAAAAAAACTTGATATGCATAAACGAGTAAATTTTGGATTTAAATTAGAGAGAAGTCATGGAAATTGAAATAAAAAATGTGTGGCCACCCTGTATTGGCAAAGCATCTATAATCCTTTGGTTTTCCCCAATCAGGTTTAGCTGATGATCAGGGCATTTTGAGGATGTAATATTTTCAAATGGGCTTAAATAGAGGTGCAATCTTGTGAATACTTTGGGTATCACAAATGAAACAGTGTGTGAAAATGTATTTTGAAACTTTTAGACTATCAAGTGATTTTTCAAGTACTTTTTATGGCGTTTTTCTTTACACAGGTTACTTTTTGATGATGATCCTTGGATTTTACGTAATCCTAATGTGGAGGGCGTTGCTTACGTTCACTCGGTGGCACTGGTGGACACAGATTGGAAGCCCCATGCGAGGATACCGAATCATGCACGACAGGAAGCTGACTACGTTCAGTATATCCAGGAGTCAAAAGCCAACCGCTGACCGTGAGTTTGCATCTGGATTAGAATTAATCTTTTTCTGGGACCAAATCATAAATAACAATGGATCAGATGTGAAATGAGCTAGATGGAGAAACTGTGATCAAACTATGTGTTGACTTTCACGTTATACATGTACTTGCAGTAGCAAAAACAACTTTTCCTCAATGAAATAAGTCAGGGCCATTCTTACAAAAGAGCTAATTTGTGAATTTAATTCTACTGTATTATTGCTGTAATATTTTTTTTAAATTTTACTAAGTGAATCATTTTTGTTCAGATACATTTCACCAATGTATCTGGAGTGTCCCAGCAATTTAGGAAAGATTTAAATGTTGGATTATAATAAATAATAATGCGAATTTATATATTAGTCTTGATTGGTTACTTTTATGACTTGTTATAGCTGTTAGGACAGTGTCTGGAATGAGAATTTTGTCAAATCGTAGACAAAAGGTTGTTATGGATGGGAAAGAATCTAGTTGGGTTGATGTACAATCTGGGGTACCGCGGGGCAGTGTCTTAGGTTCTCTACTATTCCTGTTATTTATCAACGATCTGCCAAATATTCTTTCTTGTAATTCACATTTTTTGCTGACGATTCTGCACTATATAATGACGTAAGTGTTGAGAATCCATCTGTCTTACAACAGGGACCTTGACATCTTATTCAACTGGTGTGATACATGACAGCTCAACCTCAATAAGGAGAAGTGTTTAGTCATGAAAATCTCCCATAAAAGGGCTAAAATCGTACCGAACTACAATCTTGAAGGTGTTTCTTTAAATCTTGTTTCTAGCATAAAGTACCTTGGGATTACCATCATGGATAAAATGTGCTGGGGTACACATATTGACAAAATTACTGGCAGAGCAAATCAACAGATTAGATTCGTTCAAAGAATCTTCAGGAATTGTCCTGAAAATGTTAAAGAGATTGGATACTTGTCCTTAGTCCGACCTCTTCTCGAGTATTGCTACCCTATTTGGAATTCCTTCGGGGTGGGTAGAGCCCAGGAACTAGAAATGGTGCAGTGGGGAGCTGCTAGATTTGTCATGGGCAAATATCAGCGAGACAAGTGTTATCCAATTGATCAAGTGTCTCCCAATTAATCGAGTGTCTCCAGTGGGATTCATTGCAATTAAGACGGGAAGCTTAATGCATGGGCCTGTTTGAAAAATTTCATTTGTCTGGTAATGCAAGTATGGTAAAAGGAATCTTTACACCTAATCACCGAGGTGGTAGAACCTGTCCTTCCAATCCACTTATGGAACTACAAGTTCATTCGGATCCATTTTATTGGTCTTATTTCTTGCATGCTATTAGATGCTGGAACTCTCTTCCAAAGGATAGCGTTAAGCTTCACGAAATTAAATTTTGCAATGATGTTGGGGTTTCACACAACGCGGTGGTAACTACCGAATAATTTGGGTTAATGGATTACATACCCTACCACATGGTATAATAGGCTATATTTACTGATAGTAAGGTACTAAGTTGAATTGAATTGGCTTTTAGAGATCCTTCGCGAAATGAAGCTGATAGTGCACACATGAGTTGGAAAATAGAAGTAGGCCTATTGATAGACAGTGAGTTAACCATTTTTGCTATAAAAAATGTGGCGAGAAGGGATCAACAAAATATTTTATCTGCAATTTTATGGTTCGTACAGGATCACTACAATAAAGGATTGTTCT
This sequence comes from Megaphyllum sjaelandicum, assembly GCA_034698745.1. Lineage (NCBI taxonomy): Eukaryota > Metazoa > Arthropoda > Diplopoda > Julida > Julidae > Megaphyllum > Megaphyllum sjaelandicum. The sequence goes on from JAQGBX010008739.1 coordinate 2,484, forward strand.
CTCTCCGCTTTTCTGCTATGAATAGTAATATGGTGGATCTGCTTTTCTTAACACAATAATTATTCAAGATTTTAGTAATGGTGCATAATGTGTCTTTGGGGAGTTTGATGTTTAATTGTAACATGTAGCTGGAAACATAATGTAACAAGAAAATTCTATTGAGCTAGAATGTAAAGACAAAATTAATAAAATAAATTTACCTTCATCATAGACAACCCCTTTATCCTGATTACGATAAAAGCTGTAAAAAAGTTGAACTTTAATTAATATTCAGTTTCCCTTTTTTCATTATAGTCTGGATAGCTGCAGTAGGATGTTGCTACCATGCAGGCAAGAAACGGCAAGATCAGGCTAGAATTTCTTGCCAATTTGCTATGATCTAGCAAGATCTTCCAAGAGCTTACTAGAAAATTACCTAGCCAAGCAGAATTACCTGAATTTGGTGTTTTATATTTTTTGTTGATCCCTCCGCTATAGGCTAGTTGCTTGATTATCTCTTCCAGGCCAAGATGGCCACTTCTGTGCTCTGTTTATCGGAAAACATAGTCAATGATGATGTTAAGGTGCGTACACACCAACGCAACATTGTTGCATAAGTGTTTTGCAACAGGGTTTCAAAAACATTTTTCCGAGATTTGTTTCGTGCATTCTGTTGTTGAAACAAGTGTTATAAAGTTTTGTCTACACACCAACGAAACATTTCTATAAAACAAGATGGCGGAAAACATGTTTTGTGACATCACCACCCATTTTGCTTCTGCGCAATAAAATCCGTTTCAGAAACAACCTTTGATCGATTGACAGTGGGGTGGCTTGATGAAACACGCCGTGAAACATGTTTAAAAAAATGTTGCGCCAAAATGTTGCAAAACATTTTCTGTGCACCACATTTTCATGATACATTGTTGCGTTGGTGTGTACGCACCTTTAGTTGCTCCTGGAAATTGTTGCACTGTGCACTTGTTGAATTGCTTTATTTGCTGAAAGACTGCATGATTGATAAATAAAAGAATACAGCACAGTATAATAAGACTTTATGGATTTATTCACAACAACCAAACTGTAACCAACTGGATTGCACTTCAAAATGTGCCCGATAGTAAAACGTTCTTGTCTGAAAATCCTAAAAAACAAGGTAATTTTATATAAAATATGCTTAAATGCAGATAATGCTTTCATATATTATAAAAATTCAATAATGTATTCTTTAAAGTTATGATAGTATAATGTACAATTTTTGAACCATCACATGGCAATGTATCCTGTAGCATACGCGAAAAGGAATTGCCATTTTATTTTGTCTATCAACGTTAATAGATTTACTGTGATATTAATTAAATCTACATAATGAGAATTTTACCAAACATGCCAACATTATTTTAATAAAATACAAGAAAACTAGGAAATCACTTATTGTTGAAGAGCAGCTCTAAATTTCGCCATTCACCATTTTGTCTGCCTCTAAAAGTCTTTGACGCATTTATGTTGCCTTTTGCATTCAACAGACGGCACCAGCGGCCCCCTCTAAAAGCTTAATTATATATTGAAGGACACGTGGCTTAAAACCACCTGGGAGATTGCTGATAGCAGACCTAGGAAAATTTTCTTTCAGTTTCAAAAGGGTGATTAACATAACTTTCAAGATAACTTCGGCATTAGCTTGGCAACTCTATATAAAGTTATTCCCCAAGGTAGTGTTATATATTTGGCGTCTTTAGCGACAGAGTCAGGCGAAGAATCGTAGAGGTTATATTTACACTTTATTACAATTATTTACAACAAGAATTAAAACTGAATACGAAAAATGATGAAAAACAATAATAAAAGAATTACACTAAGGCCTCGTGGCCGAACGTAGCGATGACATTGAACAAGGGCTAGCGCGTGCTGAGCCATGTGTTCTAGAGGTCGCGGACACACGTCGTGTCCGTTCGGAGGTCGGGTTAAGAAGGCCGAGGAAAGGTCGGAGGTCAACCTTTATACCCCGGCATGGAGGTCACTCACGTGACCCACGACGCTTTAGGCTACGGCTGTGGGGCGACCATAAAGCCTGTCCGAGGTCGCCACATGGTCGCCACAGTATTTCCTCACCAGTGACAACGTTACAGTAGCTTTAATTTACCGTAACGCGGCGACCGTAGCGGTCATGGGACGTTTGCCATGTTGTTTGTGGCGTCAACTCCTCGAAAGGCCGATGGGACCCATTCCGTGCCAATGGTCGTCCGCTTGCCCTGAACCAGCAGGGTAAAAGATCTCCCCTGCCATGCGAGCACTTCGAATGGCCCATCGTAAGGTTGCTGCAAAGGGAGGCGGATGGCGTCATGACGCACAAAGACATGCGTCATTATCGCCAGATCCGCGGGTATGAAGACGGGCGCGTGCCTGTGTGCAGTGCCTGGAGTCGGCCGCAACTGTTCCATACGCTCTCGCAGTTGGCTGGGTCGGCCGCGACCGCTCCTGGTTTAAAGAATCCGCCAGAAAGCCGCAGGGTGGTGTCGTAGACCATCTCTGCGACGAAGACTCCCAGGTCCTCCTTGACCGCCGTCTGGATGCCGAGTAGAATGATGTGGAGAATGTCGAACCATCAATCCATCGCATGACACTCGATGGACGCCTTGAGCTGGCGGTGAAACCGCTCCACCATCCCGTTAGCTGCATGGTGTTAGAGCATCTTGCGAATCCATTCCGCGCCCAGCAGAGCTGCCATCGACGCAAAAAGTGCAGACTCAAATTGTCGACCCTGGTCTGAAGTGATGCGGGCGGGCGCCCTGAAGCGCGAGACCCATCCCTCGGTGAAAGCGCAGGCCACCGCCTCGGCCGTCATGCTGTCTATTGGGAACACCTCTGGCTACCTGGTGAAGCGGTCTACGCAGGTGAGCATGTAGGTGTATCTTCTTGACAGTGGGAGTGGGCTGATGATGTCGATATGGACATGTTCAAAGCAACAGGAAGGAAACCAAGGTATCGTGGGTGTAACGCGAAACCTTCGACCACTGGCACTGCATGCAGCTGCGCGTCCATGCGGCACAGTTCGCATTGACTGCATCCCACACAAATCGGCTGGTGATGAGCTTTGTCGTGGTTCAGGCGCAGGGGTAAGACAAACCGTGCAGGTTGCTGAACACCCGGGCGCGGAACAAGCGTGGAACGAATGGGCGATTCACCTGTAGTGAGACGTCGCATTACAGGGATCGTGCACTTCGGGCACAGGCAAAGGTCGGATATCCAGCAATGTGGAGGCAGGGTCCCGCAGGAATGCTTGGAGATGCACAATAGGGCTTCCACGACGACGTTTTTCTCGCCCTGGACATGCCTGATGTCAGTCGTGAACTGACCCAGGTAGTCCAGGTGCCGCAGTTGGCATGGTGAGGACCAGTCCGAAAGCTGGGAAAGCGCAAACGTCAGTGGCTTATGGTCCATGTACAGCGTGAACGCGCGGCCCTTGACCATGTGCCGGAAATGCTTGACGGCGGCAAAAGCGCCTAGAAACTCACGATCGTACGCACTGTAGTTGCGCTCCGCCAGCGATAGCTTATGCGAGAAAAAGCAAGGGGCTGCCAAACCCCGTCGTTGAGCTGCTGCAGCACCACACTTAAAACCAGCTCCGATGCGTCGACCATCAGTGTAAGATGCCTTTTCGAAGACGGGTGTGACAATGGGGTCGCATTAGCCAGGTCTCTCTTGCATGTGACAAATGCAGCCCTGGCCTCCGGAGTCCATACGATTGGTTGGTGGTCGTTCTTCTTGCTGTCCTTCAGGTACTCTTGAAGGACAGCCTGGTGTTGTGCCGCGTGGGGAATGAAGCGGCGGTAGAAATTAAGCTTCGTGAGGAAACGGCACAAGTCCTTAATTTCCACAGGCTCAGGGAATTCCAAGATCGCCGTTACCTTATCCGGCAGCTAGCGCACGCCTGCATAAGAGACCTCGTACCCGAGGAACGCGACTACTTCCTGTCCAAACACGCACTTGGACGGGTTAATGATAACGCTGAACACCCGGCCTTCTCGGGTCGAGAAGGCCGAGGAAAGGTCGGAGGTCAACCTTTGTACCTCAGCGTGGAGGTCACTCACGTGTCCACGGCGCTTTAGGCTGCGGCTGTGAGGCGACCATAAAGCATGTCTGAGGTCGCCACATATAGTGGTAATTGGCTTTTTTTAAAAAAAGATAATAGATGAAGGTATTTCAATTCAACTCAACTCAGTACCCTTTCTTCCGAATTAAGCTTCTCTTTTACGCAAATTTAAATTTGTATGAAATAACTTAAGAAGTAAAAAGAATGCTGATATTAAAACATGAGTGAGTCCTTCAAAGAGACTAAAATTTATTCTTTATGTATGCTAAATCTCTATGAAAGGGGCCTATTTCAATATCTGCCCTAGTTAGGGAAGATAAAAGCATGTCTTCCGATATTCTTGAAATGCCAAAAATATTCAACTCTCAATTCCAGGTCGGTTTTGTCAAAGAAAAATATTAAAATTACTACAGAATTTTAATGGAAAATGTGCAGAGGTTTATCCCTGTTGACTGGTAGAATGCTAGCATTGCCCCTTTTTTTTAAAAAAAACAAATCAAGGTGTTCCACGCGGCTCCGTTTTTGGTCTTATTTTGTTTACACGCTTTCTCTCTGAAATACAGGGTGGGATTGATTTCAAATTGCTGATTTACGCTGACGATGCAGTGCTTTACCATGGGATCCACTCACTGGATGATCAAGTCAGCTTGCAGCGTCGACATAAGACATACTCGGGACCTGCATTGTAAGCTCCTTTTTGAGGTTAATCTGTCCAGAATTTCAGTCGGAACTATCCTTATTATCATTACCACCTTCTGGGGAAACTTCTGGATAATGGCCCTGAGGCTAATGACCTAGTTATCTGGATTATGAACAAACTGTCTCCAATCAGTGTGTAGAGGTGGCTTTTTATGGTTCTCGGGGTTGCTGGCCTCCTAAGAAGGCATTGCCAAGGCTTCAACCGGCCAGTTTTCAGCTGGTTTATAAGGCCCTTGTGCTTTCCCACATAGTTTGCCAACATGGCATGGATACCTTGGAAGAGGGTTATATTAACTGCCTGGAGGCAGTCCAAAGGGGAATTGCAGAAAGACTTTCTAAATTGACGTGCAGGCCTTACGACAAGTGGCTCTATAGGCACTGGGAATTCTCTCCTGTAAGGACAGGAGATGTAGAGATGCGCTCACCACGGCTTTCAAGATACTGAATGAAAAACTACGAATGCCAGCTAGTGATTTCGTTGAGACGTTTTTAGTGAGCAAACCAGAGGGCATGGCATGAAACTGCTTAAACCCTTGGTGTGCGGTAATTTAAGGAAGTCATGTTTCAATGTGCAGTTTATCAACGATTGGAATGCCTTGCCAGGTCCACTGTTGGACGGCTTTGCCTGCATTGCTTATAATAATAATAATTCGAAGTAATAATAATTATTTGTTAAGTTCATAGCTACATTTATAGTGCTCAGGTGGTACGTTTCAGGTCCAATACCAACCAATTCAAGAGAGAGGAAAAAAGAAAATACAAATCATATCTAGGCTAAAGTTGATAAAAGTAGTCATATTTTGTGCTAGTATTTCTTTTAAATATTTCTTCTGAATTTTTGCTTAATCATGGCTGATGCTTCAGCCTAATTAAGTTACACCGATAATAAGGAAAAGTAAACCATCAAAACTTTTGCTGTAAACTTCGGACTGATGGCTTACCATGGGCAAGCCGACAATTGGCCGACTTAATGCATGACGTTCAGCCAGTAGGCCTATTGGCACATATGGTTTAACTAATGTTAGCCAGCGGGACATTCTTACGTTAGCCCAACATTGTTTACCAACCTTACCCTGCTGAGTTCATAAAGACTGTACTCATTAAGTTGTTATTTAACAGTTATGAACCTGATAATATGATCATTATTTTATTATAATTATGCCTGAAATTATAGAAGTTATTTGTGTAGTTCCAAAAATATTAATTTCAAATCTTTACAATTACAAATTTAACAAATTTGCAAGTAACTAACCACACATAAACAATTTTAATTCATTTTTATCAAGTTTTTGTGTTATGTTTACATTCTGTCTAGTGTTCTAAAAGTTGTGGGGGTGGTCAAAAAGAGCGTGTGGTTGTGTGCCAGGATGAGCACTTCAACATCAACGGCTCATGCGACGAAAAGTTACGCCCAGAATCAGTTGAAACATGCAATGAATACCCTTGTCCTTCTCAGTGGGTTACCGGAAATTGGACTGACGTGAGTGGATCTTAATTAATTCTTTATGAATTAGTGATGCATATTCAATATGTATGCACATTTTTTTTAAATAAACTACAGTCGTACATGATGACGTGATCTTATGATGCTTTGACCGGAGTATGGGTAGTTTCTTTTCAAATATATCAATTTTATTCAGTGTTCTGTTGACTGTGGTAATGGAAAGCAGACTCGTCAAATAGAATGCATGGGAACAGATGGCGTCATTCGTGCAGAAGACAACTGCTCAATGCAGCGACCAATTGAGATGCGTGACTGTGTAATTACTGAGTGCATTTCTATGGATCACCAACACTCATCACCTAAATTGAAGACATCCCCAAGTTACTTATACTCCTGGCGAACAGGACCTTGGAATTCGGTAAATTTATTTTCATTTGCATTTTTTTATAAAATAACCATTAAACCTTATTTACAATAATGTAACCAAGATATAGAATGATTTTACTTATACAATTTAATACGTAAAACAGTGTTCCCATTATCTTAAAGAAAATAGCTACACCTAATCAGAATTTCCGAATACCACCTCCATGTGGCGTCGCGAATGCACAATATGATTAATTAAATGTAATTAGTAATTTAAAATAATGAACGATAGAAAACTAAAACCGATTAATTACACCGAAAGTAAACTAGCCCTAAAGGGTATATTTAGTACACTTTTTAGACAGTGGGGACAAGCTGGTAAAAGTAGCTAGTATATGTCACTATCATTTTTTATGCTTAACTTTTTGACTTCATGGTCTTCATCAGGATCGCTCTGAATGGAAACAATTTATGATTATACTTTTAAATTATACACCATAAGGGTGCACATCCGTTGGTACTTACTTTCTTGTAAGTTACTTCTGTGAGGTCCTGGTTACCTTTAGGAGTGTAAAAAGGTTACCACGACCTAAATAAGAAGCTGTAATAAAAAGTAACAACGGGTTTATTTAACATGACTAACTGAGGCGTTAGCCCTTAAAAGCATAAAAGCAGGGTTGACCGGAGGCGGCTAAGCAGGCCGCCTCGAACATGAGGCAATCGCAGATGAAAAGCCCGAGGAAGGTGCCCGAGCAGCGACTAGAGCAACAGCACACGCACTACCTTACACGACTACTTAACCCTCAGATGACTACCTGGGGTAAATGGGACCCCAGCATGGCAAAAATGCTCCTCCGCACTAAATAATTTTTTGTAATTTTTATGGCGTTATGACTTTGCCTAAATATAGTGAATCTTGATAAACAATTCATTGGAATTCCAAAATAATTACGTTTTCATTGTTTTTTTAGCATGCAAATCTGGTTTGACCCCAACTGGGCATTAGAGTTCCAAAATTATTATTTTTTTTTTTTTTTTAGTAATACCTTAGTGTAACAACACAAAATGAATGCCAGTAGCTTCTATACGAAGCCTGGTAAATTACTTCCTGAAAATAAGAGCTGCAATTCCAAGAGCAGCCCGCCAACCAGGAGTGGCGCGCGCTATTTTCTTGGGTTTTTCTTTAATAATTACCAAAATATTGAGTCTTTGATAATAAAAACAGTTCCAATATTA
>JAQGBX010008740.1:0-10300 GCA_034698745.1 Megaphyllum sjaelandicum
TTTTTTGTCATTCAATCCATTGTCGAGACTTTCTCTAAATTGAATTCTCGTGTTTTTGAGCATAAGCTCATCGAAGAAGGGCTTCTCAACAATGCACCAATGCTCGCAATGATTGCCCAACTTATATGGGAAATAAAAACCTAATTGCTAATGAATTAAAAAATTCGGAACTAATGAACAATTCTATTTTCGTTATAAAGAACACACTTAACTTAGCGTATTTTTTACGAAGAATATATAGTTTATTTTGTTTTATAATATGTATTTTCAAAGTTTATGAAAATTAACTTAGATCTATCGGAATTTATTCGGAACATCTGTTACATTAAATCTACATAAAAATTAGGAAGAACAATTTTTTTAATTATCTTTTTAATAGCTATTATTAGTATTTTTCGGATTTTTTAGATTTTTTCAGATCTTCTACGATTAATTTTTTTGGGGGGACATTGATTTCGTATTTACAATTTAATTTTAATTTGAAATTAAATATATAATTAAGAATTTATCCGTAATATTTCTTTCATATTTAATTTATTATTTAATTTAATGTGTAGTTTAACATTCAGTACTTTTAGGGTTTTTGAGACATTTTCAGATCTTTTAGGATTATTTTTTAAAGTATTCATTTTATAGTTATAATTTAATTTCCATTTAAAACTTATTATATAGTTAAGATATCGTTTAACTTCAAATTTAATTGATTGTTTTTAATACTTTTACGTTATAAATGTAGCCCAAACTTTTTTCGATTGAATCGTAAAACAATAATGATCTTAGATCAATACATTAATTCAAAACCAGCTTCTGACTGAAATGTTCATTAATTTAATCATGCAAATAACCCTAATTACAATAAATCGTCTTTAACTAATTCGTGCAACCCGCAATTACCGTTCTAAATCAATTTACGAAATATATTCGACGAATACCTACACACTAATCTTAGATTAAATTTAACGAGCCACTAAACGAACAAAAAAAAATTTCTTACCTTCAAGAAATCTTCTCTAATTCGCGGAATAAATTCGATGCTTTCGGCAGAAAAACTTAGCTGTCGTGGAAATTTGCGCTTAAATTTTACGTAATTTTCGGTTTTAAAAAAATACTCGGTCTCTTCTGTGTCTCGATCTAAGCGCTCACTCGCTCACTCGGTATCTCAGTGGCTTGTCTCTTCCCTAGAGGTTTTTGATGCGAAGCCTTCATCCTGGCACACACTGCACAGTTCTGGACGATCCTCTTGGCTTCCGCATCTAAGCCTGGCCAATGACATGCGGTACGGATGGTCTGGACAAACTTTCTCTCGCCCAGATGTCCTCCAATAGGGGTCTCATGCCACTCATGAAGTAGCTCTGCTCGTGGAGCCTTACTTCGCGGTACCACTATTCGTCTTCCGCTCGTGGTAACCTTCCAAAGCAGACCGCCGTGAACTTCGATGGTCCGGTCCCGGTTCTCGGTTTGTTCTGCGTCGAAGTATCGCCTCCAGTTGGGATCTTGACGCTGTTCCTCACGAAGTCTTTCCTTTCATTGATGACTCTTGATGGTCAGTGCATGGAGCGTTGTCACTTCGTCTACAATCCTCGCTTGAACTGGTGTAAGTGGTCCCTTGGTGATCAGCTGCGAGAGACTTTTATTGTCAGTATACACGACGAAAGGTTTCCTCAGCAGATAGGCGTAAAGCATAATCAAGTGGAAGAAGTTCCTGGTGGTATGCGCTGTAATTCCGCTCGCTCGGGTAAAACGTCCTCAATGCATAAGCGCATGGCCTAACTGCGGTAAAATCCTCTGCATCGATAGCCAAGAGAGTTGCTCTTATAGCAATCTCTGATGCATCAACATGCACGACTAATTCATCCATCGGTCTTGGAACATGCAGAACTGGCTTAGTTGTGATCGCGGCTTTCATCTCGTCGAATGCACGCTCCCTCTGATTATCCCAAACAAACGGGGTGTCCTTTCGTATCAACTCCAGTAAAGGTGCCATCTTTGTTGAGAAGTGGTCCATAAAGCGACGATAAAAGTTGCATAACCCGTGAAATGCCCGGACGTCTTGTGTGGTCATGGAAGTAGGCCAATCACCTTCTCAACCGTCTGGTCTTCCATCGAAATGGACCCTGCACCGATTCGGTAACCTAAGTACTGGATGTTCTCTTTAACGAAGTCACACTTCGGCGTGTTGGCGTAGTAACCATCCTCTTCTAAAGCGCCTAACACTTCATCGAGATATTTCAAATGCGCCGGCCGTCCTTTGCTGTGGACCAGTACATCGTCAATGTATGCGGCGGCATCAGGAAGCTGTTAACCAAGTTACCACCTGAGATGGATGAAACTGGCATATAAACAGATAATACTTTGACTAAACATGTGCATGCAAACTTTTCAATTTGTTCAATTATATATCGTTTTTTTGCCAATACTTGTTTTTTTTTATAATCACGTTTTATTTGGAATTTTATCAAGCACCTTCATGTTAATGATTGTTGTTTGCCCAATTCGTATATTATACCCCATGTTTATTCTTAGATAGGGAGCCAATTCAATTCGAGTAATCTCGGATCTGGTGGGTGTTCTGGTAAAACATGGCTTGGACCAGCGCATGTTTTACTTTAAAGGAGGAAGTGATGTGATATTCCGTTAGCTTAAATAATAAACCGGAAATAAACTTAAAAGAAAACGGAGCCAACAGGTCGTGCATATGGCGTGAGCTAGAGCAGCAAAGTGAAAAGTGGCAGGCATCAACACGCATATTGCTTCGCTCCCCAAGGTCAATATGAAAACGCGAAGAAGGCTAAAAATAGCCATGAGTGAATGATGCGATACATTGCCAACGCAACTACGCCTACAGTACAATGGAATGCAAAACACCAGACAATGGTGGGCGTCGTTTCACAAACAAGGGTAGCTCATACCAACCCCAATAACACGATGTGCGGCGCAATGCTCATTTGCCATGGCAGAAGAAAAAACCAGAACTAAATGCAAACGAATAAATAAAAAGGCCATTGCAGACTCTTACAAAGAATAAAACTAACGTCATGTCACCAACCTGATTGGTCACACCATGCAATGCGCCTCTAGGGTGCAGCACGAGATGTTTTCTCCACAACAATCATCCGTGCAAAAACATTAGTGTGAATGGACGCCATCTTGGAAACCATGGTTTTTAAGGGAGTGTTTGGTCACGTGCAGCTGTGATGACAGTTGGATCTGACCAATCACCCTGAAGGAAAAACCATGACAAAATTAGGACAACCAATTATCCTCGAGAGAAGCAATACCAACGAGCGAAAATATTGACATGCTGGGTGCGAGACTAGCACGCCTACGCACGATGACTCGCCAAAGGATTCCTGAGAGAAACGATGACCATAAATGGAACTCCGGAACGGATCTCCGGAACGGGGACACGTAAGGCGACCGGACCAACTGGAAAAAAGCTAACAAGGCTGGGCTTCTTCATGAGAGAAATTTTAAATTTGAGATCTTTTACCCACTAAAAATGGCTTTGAGAGTCGGAGCTAAAGCATACCGATGAGTGTGCCGAATAGCCTCGAACCCAGAGCCTGAAAATGTAAATAATGAGATAATGAGATGCAGAGCAAATCGTATAAAAGGAGAGCCATTTCAGGAGCAAATTCAGACGCCAGGAGCGCAGCTCAGATGAAGGATGTCTCCACGCTGGACCAACTAACGAAGAAGCTGGCTGTTCAACATAGAAACTCTACGGTGGTGAGAATAACATCATTTTCGATCTGACTTAGAATTGTTTTGGCTTTAGGTAGGTTTACCATGTATTCTGTAGTGTTAGGTATTTAGACTTAGGATTATTTTGTTGAGGCCCTCAAGTGTGCATGCTATATTCCAATATTACATTATTGTTATCTGTATCCATGGAATTCATTTACTCTTGCAACGTTAAAAAGAACATTGTAGTTCACCAACTTTATGACTTTGTCGATTAGTTTAAATTTATTTAGAATTATTTAGGGATTTACAGAAAAGTAATCCAATACATTTCTGAGGAATATTACGCTACCATAGCCCCTTGATATCCCGACATTTGTGCCGCCTTTGCGTAAGTGATCCCAGAATACTTACGGGTGGGTAACACTTGCAATAAATTCACTTTTCAAAGGTAGCAAGTTGATTGATTGAACTTCATTGTACGCTATACAGTAAATACGCTAAATGCAAAACTGCTGATCACAAAAATCCAAAATAAAAAAACTCTACAATAAACACTAAATTATACGCTAAATGCAAAATTGCTGATCACATCAGTGATAAATAAATCATTGATAAACTTACATGTCAATGTGGAAAATACAGAATTGCAGATTGCATACATCCATTGTATCACTTAAACATTGTCCGCAATAGTATAAAAACGCATAACTTTTTCAGAATTTCATCACATTCATCTCTTCAACTTTGTAGTGAAGAACATCAAACATGGGTAAGTATAACATTAATATACTATAAGATAAAGCACCTTAACACTATTGCATATGTCAACTTAAAGGTAACATACCATATAATAATTTCCTATAGGCGTCAAAAGCATTGCATTTCAAAACTGCATGCATCAACTTCACAAACCACTTTTGCTTCTAGATGGCGCTTTTTTGCATTTTGGCATTTTTTGTCACTTTGACAAACATGATACTTAAAAGTTGAGTTTGTCCTGACTTTGCGCTTGCTCATGTCAGTCGCCAAAAGGATTTTTTTGACCAGTTATTTCGAAAATTACGGATTAAACAGCAGTCACATTATCATTATAAATCAGTACTTTAAATTAAGCACTTTAACATTGATCAGAGATATTAAATTCCTTTATTATTTCTTTGAAATTGTTTGTACCTTTAAAGTTACATCGTGCAACAGTGTATGAAGAAGTTTGTTAGGGCTATATTACAAGCTCTATAGAATTTGTGAAAAAAAAAAGAATTTTATTTTTGAAATTGTTAATTTTTAGAAAATTTGTTATATATGACAGCAAAGGGATTGTTTAGAATTTTGAGGTCTACACTGGTTCCATCTTGCTTGCAGAAGGAGGTGTTGACATTGGAGCCAGTGACAACATTGTCCCTTTGACTATCAAATATTATTCCTGATAAGTTTTTTTGAAAAAAATTAGTTTAATAAATGGTTCTGTGGCATCAACATGTAATTGAGATGCACAAAAATGGAATTATGTGTTTGAGTACTCTTTGTTCAAACCGACTATGAGATTGCACTTTTACAACTGACCAAAAAATATGAAAAAAGGACGTAACTCTCATGAAAAAAAATTGTTTTTTTAATTTTGCATTCAATAAAAAAAATGCAAAATGTTACCGCAATTGCAAATTGTAACTTTGAAGTCACGTTCTAATATCTTTTTAATTAATGCTATAAAAAATTTTTTCTTTGTTTGCTAGTACAGTGAAACTTCTCTAACTCTAACTTCAATATCTCGAACTTGAACTAGACGCTGTGAATTATACAGCTTTTTCTTTCCCACGATTATTTGACGCTTATTTTCTTTCCCACAATTTTCGGCGCTGACTCGCAAAATAAAAGCTGTACAGTATAAATGTCGCATATTTGTAGCTCAGGTGACAGAGTAAGTGGCTTAGCATGAGTTATGTGGAAAGTTTTTGATTTTTCATGGAAAAATCAAATCGCCGTGTGATTATTGTCCAATTGAGAGTATAGCACAGAAGAGGCTGTGAATTATACAGCTTTTTGTTTCACATCATTATTTGATGCGTTTTTTTTCTTTTCCACGATTTTCGGCGCTCACCCGCAAAATTAAAGCTGTACAGTATAAATGTTGCATATTTGTTTATCTCTCCACAAAATTATAGTGTACATAAGAGTAACAAGCGAAATCTCTTCCTAAAAACTTTCGGATTCCAGGGTTCTTAAGGTTTTTCTTGAATTTACAGGCAACCCCAGGTACATTTAGTGTCTTTTGCGGAAGTGCTTTGACGCTCTGAATTCTGCCTTTGCGAGCGTTTGGTCAAACATGGCAAACAAACGCAAGCTGCAAGAGTTATCTTTGCACGACAAAGCTAAACTTATATGAGAAGTAGAGAGGAACAAAAAAAAGATATCGCTGCTTCTTTTGGAATTCCTGCAAACCCATTATCAAAAATCATTAAAAAATGTGAGACAGTTTTGAGTGCCGCATAGGGTTCATGTGATTCATCCTGTAAGAGGGTAAGGGAGGTGACATACCCCGATGTTGAGACTGCTAATCTGAAGTGGATGAGTTCTGTTTGTGAAAAAAACATTTCGTTATCGGGTCCAGTTATTCGGGCCAAAGCTGAGGAATATGCTGCCGCTCTAGGTGCAAGTGTGGCCTGGTTGGACAAATTTAAGACCAGGAACAACATAGTTTTTAAGCAAATATGCGGAGAAAGTGCTGCAGTTAATGAAAGCGACTGTGATGCGTGGAAATTTGGAGTACTCCCTGATTTGTTACACGATTACTGCGCAAATGACATTTTTAACGCAGATGAGACTGGATTATTTTTTATGTGCCTTCCTGACAAAACTAACATTTAAAGGCGACACATGCCATGATGGGAAACAAAGCAAGGAACGTGTTACTGTCATGGTCGCATGCAACTTGTCAGGAACTGAAAAACCTGAACTCCTCATGATTGGAAAATCAAACAACTCTTGCTGTTTCAAAAATGTCAGATCTCTTCCATTGACATATAGAAACAACAAAAATGCTTAAATGACCTCGGTCATTTTTGAGGAGTAGCTGTTGAAACTAGACAAGAAATTCAGTGATCAAAAGAGAAAAATTTTACTCTTTGTTGACAACTGTACAGCACACCCTAGTGTCTTCTCAAAGCCTATAAAGGCCATAAAACTTGCCTTCTTTCCACCGTACATGACATCAAAACTTCAGCCCTTAGATCTGGGAATCATAAAAAACTTCAAACACAACTACAGAAAACGAATAATTCAACAGATCTTGATGGCATTGGGTGAGCTGCCAAATGCTTCCCTGTTGGATAGTTGCAGAGAAATTGCAACATCATGGCAGGATGTCAAGGTTAGCACTTTAGCCAATTGCTTTATAAAAGCTGGTTTCATGAAAGAGTTAGCCGATGGATTGCCGACAGAAGAAGAATTGGCTCCGGAAAAAGCATTGGATCCTAACTGTAACGATGCTTGGCCAGAATTTCCCAGACTAAAGCTCAGAGATGATGTCAGTTTTCAGTCATACGTAGGCGTTGATGATGCAGTAACTACAGTTGCACAACTGACCGAGGAAGACATTCTTGCTAGTGAGACCAACAAATGTCGAACCTGACAATTTAGCCTAAAGTGACGAATCTGAAGATGAAACTACACCATGTCACCCTACGCCTACTTTAAGCTAAGCAATGGACCTGTTTAATAAGCTCACAACATTTGTAGTCCCGCATAAATGTTCCAAGTAACGTTTTTGCATCTCTAGGCAGTAAAGATTCATTTTTAAAAAATGAGGCTATCCATTCCAAAAAACAAGTTCGAATTGACAATTTCTTTCTGCATAAGTAATACTGTTTCTATGTTCTGCAATGTATTTTTAATGTGGAGTTATAAAAGCGCAGTCTGTGCTATAATTTGTAATGTAATTCTATAACTCGAATTTTCCATATCTTGATTTTTTTCTGGTCCCTTGTAGGTTTGAGTTATAGAAGTTTCACTGTATCATCTTATAAGTATTAAATGTTTTAGCACAAAAAAGGAATTATATTATCATTTTTACATGCATGCAATAGAAGGATAAACATAAAAATTTGAAAATGTTTTTTTTTCAAATCAGAGACTTATTTAACTGAGGGATCTGTCGGTGAATCCGAGGGTAAAGCACCTCAAGTTATTGCTAAAGCAACTAGAATTCCAAAGTGAAAACCTGAAAAAAATGGAGATGTAACAACTCCTCTAAAGAAAAGAGGTCTGTCTAAAAGAAAACTGAGTTTAGACTATTCTAAAGTGGAAGAATAACTGAAACAGGGTCTAAAAGAACCTAAAAAGAAAGCAACACCAACTAAAAGTGTTTTTAATACCATTCACTGTCAAGACATAGGGAATAAATGGACGTTAAAAATATTGTTTAACAAGCGAACATCAGATGGGTTTGTCGATATCAGAAAACAGTATATCAGAGACAACTTTAATAAGGGAGCCTGCATTCCGGTTTGTCTTTTCCCCCAATTATTGGCATCGATGCAAAATATTCCTAGTGTTACGTGATTATAAAATGGTATTATAAAATGATGATATGATATTATAAAATGGAACTGATATTATAGATTAAGCATTCTTTTTAAACACTGTCTGTAATACAATTGTGAATGAAATGAACGAAACATTGTTGAGTTCTGCCGAAAGAATTCGATGTCAACTATGCTTTAATGTTGATTTTGAAAAGTCAAAAACTGTGACTGATAACAAAGGCAACCATTCCATTAAATGGGAAAGATCTGAAGCCTATTTCTGTAGCAATATGCAACTGCTAATGTCACCTAATGAAACAAAAGAAAATTAAAAGATCTATTGGAAAAATACTCAATAGTATTGAAGCATATGTATGCCAGGGCTCTGGCTGGAGAATAAAACAAACCAAGAAAGTAGCAATAAATATTGCAAAATACAGTCCTTATAAAGAGGGATGTTCAACAAAATGCCCCAAAGTACTAAAAAAGGCTGTACTAAAAATCACAAGTGCTGATATAAATGTTTTTTATGGTGTGTTCTGGCAAGGTTATATCCCAAGATTAAAAATGCCAATCGCATTACCAAATACTGATTGCTCAAAAACAAACTTGCATCAGCAAAAACCTGATGACTGCAAACAGGCGTGAAAACACCTGTTTGCAGTCATCAGTTAATTATGATCAATTAAAGCGTGCAATCAAATTTTAATCAAAAAAGAGCCATTTATATTTATGGAACTGCCCATATAAAAAACTTTAATGTAATGAAATTATTTACAATAATTCTTACCTATTTAACGTGATTCATATAAAGTTATTTTCCCAGTCGATTGTATATCTGATGTCCACCTATATCGCATGTGTGGGGAGGCCTAACATGATAATGGACAGCTACCAGCTCACGGTGGTTGGTGGCTGTCGGCTAACCACACCTCCACCTAGTACACTCTCTAGTGTGTGACATCACCCATCAACTTTCATTTTTTATAATGTGTCTATCTAGACATCTGATATATACCCCCCCTAAGGTAGACAATGGTGTACAAAACCATACCCCCCTCCCACCTTGGCTGTCTATGTAAATTATGAATGGCCCCTAATTTCTGTAATGCCTTCAGCTTTTCTTCAACTGTATATGATTTACGGCTCAGCAAGGTAGAGCTCCGAATGATAACTGTTTGATACTGTACTGGTTGGGGTGTTATTTGACCAACTGATACATTCAAAATAATAGGCTAAATAACACATGAATTGTGGGATTAAGGTAACAAGTTTGGTAAGAGTGGCTATTGTTGCCACTATTAATTTTTCTCAAACCAAATAGACACTAACTTTAAAGATTAAAACTATACAGGTTAACTGGACTAAGAATTTTAAGGGAAATTAAAGGGATAACTATACTTTGAAGGAAAAAAGAACATAGAAAATTGAGAAAAGAGAAAGTTAGAATTTGATTTTAGGTTTTAAAATTTGTCAAGGTTTTTAAGGCACTAAAAATTTGACTTTGTGTATGTTTGAAAATGTTTCTGGATTATGCTTCCGAATGTTGATTTTGCTTAAACATATGAAAAAGGTTTGCGGTAGTTATTTACTTAAAATTAAATGCTTACTTATATCGTAAGATATGTTTTGTATCACATGAAGATGCATGAGTTTCTGAATATAATTTCTATGTATTGCGTGAGTGAAACAATTATTATAAATTAATGTGTTTCTTTGCAACTCCGTGACAGTTCTCTACAGGCCTTCAATGGCAGTCTAACGAACCGGATTTATAAATTCAGCTTATTTTCGGGAAATGATAAATTATGTTAACATTAATTAAACATATTTTCGTAGACATTTTTGAAAATTTTCAGATATTAATAGAAAGTTTTGGACTAGATCCAACACATTTCACCCTTCCAATGTATGCTTGGTCAGCAGCATTGAAGTATACGAATGTCGAGCTGGATTTACTCACAGAGTATTCAATGCAACTGTGAGATTTCGGCAGGTATCGATCGATACTTGCGTGCATAATAATATTAAAATAATAAGCGCTTTTTATGGTTTTATTTTCATTTCGTTGGGCGTTTTGCTTTTGATGTTTT
>JAQGBX010008741.1:0-10299 GCA_034698745.1 Megaphyllum sjaelandicum
TTCAAATTCTAAAATTCATTGCCCAATTATTATTGGGCATGTTCCCGCACGCCATATTGTGCCGAGGCGTTTGTGTTTGAATTTGCCGTGTACTTTATCATAGCCTACTATACTATACGAACTATGACTTTATCACTTGACTATATACACTGTAGTATGATTTTACGTCGAAGATAAATAGGTGAGCATCTCGATTCTATATCTCATAATAAAATTTTCAGGAGAATAAGTATTCATCAAAAGCCAAGATTCTTTACAGATCTAGCCGTTAGTTTCCATGGACGAACTTCGTAGCCTACTGACAGTTCGTGCTCGCCGTGGCCTAGTGTAGTATAACCACAGTGGTATAACCTCTTGACTCTTTTTATGTATGATGGAATCTATCTGGCGTATTAGCAGCTCCAATCATATAAATCTGTCAAATATACACCTAAAAGAAGTTGCTAGCGCGATCCTTATTATAAAATAATCGATAAATTTCGGAGAAACGTCACCCTATTTCCTAGAATTAACCTAAAAAAGAACTAATGCGAGTACTTACCGTGCAGGTGCGAGAAGGTTTGGCAGTCCGGCTTCAACCCATCTGTTTTATGATCCCCATAAAACAGTGGACACTGGAGTAAGATCAGATCCTTTCAGTCCTGCAATATAAAATATGGGAATAATTTATTTTTCAGGTAATTCTAGGAAATAGGATGATGTTTCTCCGAAATTTATTATTCCGCAAGAGGACGTACCAGAGTCTTATAAACCAACATCTTTAACCCTTTTCGGGCAGTCACGGAACACTCTCTGAACAGAGCGGAAACCTTGACTTGCCGCACCAGTTATTTTCCGTACATGCGTGATCCAAGACTTGCCCTAAGTGCACATAGTTTGCAGAGAAGGTGACCGCTAGTGTTAACATTCCCAGGTCGGTTATCCTGATTGTGGTTATATTCATGGTTACCCACAATTCCCTAGTTGAATGCTGGGATAGTTCCTATCTTAATTCATCTTCATCATTTCAGTATTATTTTTCCACCCTCCTCCTTGTTTAAGTTAGGTTCGTCCCTAACCACGTAGAAAGGCTGGTCCCAAGTC
This sequence comes from Megaphyllum sjaelandicum, assembly GCA_034698745.1. Lineage (NCBI taxonomy): Eukaryota > Metazoa > Arthropoda > Diplopoda > Julida > Julidae > Megaphyllum > Megaphyllum sjaelandicum. The sequence goes on from JAQGBX010008741.1 coordinate 1,084, forward strand.
CGGTTTAATGAGGAGGTTTGGGAAGATGAGCGGCAATGCGCTGCCTGTTACAAAACCGACAGCACGATAATCACGATTGATATCTGCTGTCGAAGCATCATTCTTGGTTCTATCCCAAAAAACTCGAGTAATGACCAAAGCTGGGTTCAATTAAAGTTTTGTCCATTTATCTGCTTGTCTTCAGATCATTCAAATCGAGGACCAAGTCTTTGTTTGGTCGTTAGTGTTCTTTCCCCGCTGAAAGTAGAAGACGACTTGTCGACAAAGTATAACGATTAACATTTGCTTATTTTAACACTTGAAACATTAAACGGTAACAAAAGAATTAAACTGCGATCGTAAATTATCACCAATCGTGTGAGTTGACAGAGAAAGGGTTAGCTCGTGCTTCCCACATGTCGATGCCACCGCGGGATGCACGTCGTGTCAGGGCGAAGGTCGAAGCGAGAAGCAAGAGAAGCACACATGAAGGTCATGACCTTTAGGGGGGGGAGTCAGACCATGTTTCATTTGACACCCACCTGTTGACACCAAATACATACTATTGTGTACTGTTAACTCACAATAGAAGATTTTACATCATGTAATTGTTAAAAAAATTCACTAGCTGGCTACTTGGTACAGTGGCATGTAAAACTGACCGCATTTTTGGATGTGCTGGAAATAAAGTCACGATAATGAACCCTTTTATTGTTTTTCTATGTTATTTTTATATATACTGCTATACTTCCTGTGTCTTTGTAGGAGATGACAGCTGAATAAGCCTAAAATAAACAAATTTGTCGAAATGGAACCTGTTGAGAAACCCAACCCACCATTGACGAAAGCAGAAAAGCAAAAGGAAGTTATTAGAAAAATAAGAGATGGGTTAAAAAGAGCGGCGGCCAAAAATAAGTTGCGTTTGCACAAGAAAACTTCATCAGTTACACGACGCCTCCATAAATCCATTCTTATTAAATCCCATCATAGCAGTGGTGCCTACAAATATTAACATCATTGACAATATTTAAAATACTGAATTTTTTGCTACAGTTGTAATTATCGATTTTCATTCTCACATTCTAGTTGAGGCATCATTATATGAGCGCACTTTACTGTTTAATAACCGGAAGCTGGCCAATGCACTTCAGAACTTGCGTCAAGAGAACAGATCATTGCAGGACCAAAACGTGACTTTGAAACATGAAAAATTGGACCTGGAAGTAAAACAAGCAGAATTAACCTCTCAGTTGATTGAGCAACAACATAATAATGACCATAAGGTATTTACAATTGATGTAAACAAACCAGGTCAACTAACTCACTATTAATATATCCCCTTCTGTATTAACCTACCTTACAAGTCAAGTAAAATGTAATGGGACTTGCCTATGGCTAGGCACTCAATTTTAGAAATATAGATTATTAAACATTAGTGTTCAATGAATTCATTATACCCAATTGAACATATTGTGATTTCTTTCAAATTTAGGATAAACTGATAGCAAAATTAAGAAGCATACACTTGGAGGCTGCAGAAGTATTTCATGATATGAATTTTGAGAAGGAAAATGCTGATCTGGATAATAAAGTAACTGTCAAAAAGTAAGTTTAAACAAGTATTTTAGAATCTTTTTGATATATTTTGTTAAATATTTAGCAATTTTTAAGGCATAATAAATGTTTTTTACAAGATTGTCTTTGCAAAAATCTTCATATAATGAGAAGCCATCTAGGATTTTACCCAATTCATTGCAAGATACTGCCGTTTCAAACAATGAAGGTGAATCGACAAGTGGTGCATACATGAATCGGCATACTAGTGAGTACATGTGATTTTTTAACACATTTCTCTTAAAAATGAAACATTCACATTCCTAGGGTAGACGGCACATTTTTAAAATAAGTCGTGTCTTTGGTATTTTATTGCATTTCAATTTAATTTTGTTATGTTGTTTAGGACTATCAAATCCATTTGACCTCTCTGCTATCTTGGAGGTATCAAATAAATCTCTAAATGACAGTGCCTGCCCAACATACCTGGACTCAGCAAAAGGTTTGCTTTTATCATTTGCATTATACATTTTAAATCAATTATTTTAAAGTCTTACTAACAATAAAGTTAAAAATTTGATTTCTAATAACTTTAATTCAAAAAGTTTAATGATCTTTAATGTCATCTCGTTTAAGAGTGCAAACTTAATATTGCGTTTATTCTGGCTAGTAAAATCAAATACACTTTAACCTGATTGTGGATAATGAGCGCTGCTTTTGCATCCTATATCAGGGACATGTCAATCAGAGCTGCAGTTATATATGTGTAATTTTTATTTCCATTTTACTATCAGGAACTCCAGCTGTGCTTGAGACCCTTGATTCAGGAAAGGTTAGACGAGAAACGTTTGTGGTTCATGCATCTAGGCAAATCTCCGATCTGCCATCCCCTATAAAGAATACGCGTTCCAGAATCAAAATGCGTAGGAGCAATGGCGCTGAACCTGTTTTTAGACTTTCAGAATCTCCGGAAAAATACACCGAATCAACAACTCATTTTCCTGTTGATATGGAGATGACATGTGTTCTGCAAACTCCAATTTTGTTATCTGCTATGGGTGGAAATGTATTAGTAAATGCAGAAAAGTCATTTCTTTCTGGTGACTTAGTTAACAAAAACAACGATATTTTGAACAGTATTAACAATGCATCGGTCAAGGAGGCAGATGTTCCTGTCGAATTTGAGAATGCTGACACTCTTTTGGAAGTCGACAAAAAACACTCCATTAATAAAATTGAAACGGACGAACATGTTGATGAAAGCAACAAGAACTTCAGATTTGTCACCGAGCGTTTGTCGTACAAATCTGGAAAACGCTCCACTGCATCTTCTCAAACCTCGCAGGTATCAGATTCTTTTCCAGAGGGCAGTGTTCATTTCGAAACTAAAGAGCCCCTCAAAAATTCAAGCGATGTGTTAGAAGAATGTGTCTCCTTACCAGAATTCCAAGAAGTTATTCAAACACAGTTTGCAATTTCTTCACCAAAGTTGCCAGCTTGCCAGGTTAGCATAAACATTGCTAGAAAATCTGCTGAAAATGTTCCAACAAAAAGCGGTGAGATGGAAACCATTGGTAAAATAAATGAGCCAGAAAAGAAAATGATGGATGGAAAATGCGCAGTTACGGCCAACATTGGAATTCCTGCAAAGGGATTAGAAGAAAATCCAGAAGTGTCAACTAAGGTTGACAATGATGAAGAAAGCAATTTACCTTATAAGAAGAAGCGAGTTAGCTTTGCTGAAAACCAATCACCTCCGATCTATTATTCCAAGAAAGGAAAATCAAAACGGACAAAGAGTGCCACAAAAGAGACTTTTACAGTGAAGAATGATGGCGAAGGATTATCTCGAATGCAATCCCCCACAAGGAACACAGAAATTCCGACAGGCCCAAAGAGGCCGAGTAAAGCACACATTTCTGAAGAAAATATGTTGCCACTAGAAGATACAACTGTGACAAGAAAGTCCAAGAAGATATCTAGATCAAGGAGCGCAGTTGGTAGTTTTGAGAAAACACCACAATGTTCTGTTATTTTTGAAAGAAGTGCTCTAGGAGAGGTTTCTCCAAACCGGTTGAACCTGAAACCGATGGAGAATTTCTCACCAAACCATGGGTAGGTGCATTCTTTTTATTGGGAATTATTTTTTAATGCAATGATTGATATATTGCATTTCAGAGGTCCATAGATGAATTTATATTGAAAATTAGACGGAAATAGGCATGGAAATGACAACATAAGTTAATTACTTCCTTTATTGAGCAATGCTTGATATTTTTTAAGGATAGTTTAGGCTATTATATCTATATCCTGGTCTGCTCTTGCTGTTCAACTTTCCATTTGTAAATTTGTGACGTATATGATACATTTTATATCGCATACATGTATATGTTTTTGACAATTAACTAAAGAAAAATTGTTTTATAACATAACGTTAAAGGTACTTTAAATTTAAACAGCACACTATGATATGTTTAGTATTATGTTAAATACAGACTGAATTTTAGAAATGAATTTACCGTATTTTACGGACTATAAGACGCACTTTTTTCATCAAAAAAATGCCTCCGAAATTCAGGTGCGTCTTATACTCGAAATTAATACAAAAATGTCCAGTGTTTGATTTAAAATTCCCGCTATTCTTAAAAATGGCCTTATATTCGATGCCACCTACAATCACACAAGTGTATCAGTGGATAAAACAGTCGTGGTCTACATTGTAGAGTGAGAGAAGATATTGTTGAATCTTTCAAAAAGTGCGGCATAAGTAGGCCTAACACTCTCGATGGCATGCAGTGAAGACCATCTTATTTATGAAGAGGATGACGATTAAGAAGAAGGAGAAAGTTCAGTTGGCGATTTTCAGAGACTTTAAAGGTCAATTCAGTTTTATAAACTAAGATTTTTTAGTCTGGCTTTGCAATCCACGGTAATAATAAAAATGGTAAAAATGATATTTTTTTTAATAAATTGCTTAAAAATTAAGGTGCGTCTTATAGTCCCTAGCGTCTTATAGTCCGTAAAATACGGTATGTACAACATAAAAGAAAGGTACGTTATAACTTCGATGAAACTGTAGTTCTTATCGTTGAAGTCATGTTTAGTCTGACTTCTGATAATACGAACTCCTTTTTTAAACGAAAAAACTTTGACATCCCTCGAGATTCGTCTTAATGTACATATAGTTCGACTGTACATGTACTATGCTGTAATACTGGTTTAGAGATGCCATTTTCTTGCGTCGTCAAGATCAGAGATGCTGTCTTTTTTATCCGAGATTCTTGCTACTGCACATTTTTGGTTGGCAATTCGCTTCTTCGTGCCAAAAACAAAGACAATTTTGGCAGAATTTCCAGCAGGGGTTAGCGGCAACCGAGTGCGCGCCATAATCCTGAAAGCCAATTATCAGTTGCGGTAGATGTCTGGCAGAACAATTCGCGGAATAAACATGCGAGGGAAAACATAATCGAGTGTGCATCTAGATAGTTTACTTATTAAAGTAGTCCCACTCCATGATTCGACAATCTTATCTTTCACGCCTGCGCTATTTTCACGAAAATGTCGCTGTTCCGAAGGAGCTTATATCATAGTCGCAGATTCTCCTGATCTGAATTTGGCTCGCCAGCCGACTGTGGTATAATTGAATATCTGAAGCGGAAACATAATACAGTAATCAGTAAAGTAGAAATAAGAAGCGTGTCTACACGAAGGATGAAACTCAATAACGACGAACGCGCACGTACATGGTCTATATGGCCATTAAACGCATATGGAATTCATTACAGTTGGATTCGTTCATGCCAGAAATTTGTTCCAGCGCATTGTTGTGATTTACGTAGGACTATAATGGGCTCATATTTGTTATCAGCGAAAGATTGATAGGCAGGGATTCGCGGGGAATCCGCCGCGTGTTTAGCGTGAGTTGTGGTCATTTATTAGGAAGCCTACAGCAATTAGCAGTCTTTGTATCTTACTTTATGGCCAATGCGTAATCATACTCGAGAATGATATTTAGGCATCCATAGCGCGCTGTAATTATTTTAATAGGCACGCCACGCCCATCCATCCTATTCTGAAAAATCGTTTTCATCGTTTTCGCATTAGCAGTTTGCATGGGAATGGCATGATTCGAAATAGAAAAAAATCGTACTTGTAATTATCAGCGAAACAGTCGAATAATGCCGTTTTCGATATGTAGGCCTATAGTCAGCAAACTGGCACCAACTTATGAAACTCCTAAATATTGAAAATGACAACGATTTAACACACAAGTTACATATACTTCATTTTCACAACGCCCATAAGTGCACGTTTATTATAGCAAATACACATGTTGTGGACATGTACGTTACGTTAAAACGCTGTTGCTATGATATACTTGTACGTTTTGATGGTTTTTCAAACTGTAAATTGTGTAGGATTTATATATTGTCAATGCAAAATTATGTAATGACGTCAGCATAATATTGACGCCAATTCAACGCGGATGATGATTAAGTGCATTCGGTATAGTAAGGCGGATATGTCCAATAATCTTGTGATGCATGCAGTATACGGAATATACGCGTACATGATGGCTATAAGGTTTGAGTCGATGGAAATGAAATGGCATTTTAAGCCATGCACACTATTCTGTTCTATTCATTACCCTGCAGTCAGTACATAGTACCATATGGTAGGGAGGATTATCATACAATTTAAATCAGACTAATTAGTCTGGTCATGTTTGATTCCAAAATCACAATTTATTTAATTTTCCCGTATTTGGGATTTTAACGTGGAGGGTGGGATGGGATAGAAGATGGTCACGGCCGATTTAATAAAGGAACTATCTCAGCATTCGCCTGGAGAAATTGAGGGAAACCATGAAAACCACTCTAAACGGGAAAAATACACACGATGTACCTTCGGGGTACATACGATTTGCAACTATTCTCAGGGCACGGTTGATGATTGCATTTGGGCTCTACAGTATGTACAGTATGTGTACCGTGAGTTATTTCTGATGTGTACCGTTAGGGTACACACAGCAACCTAGCATGCATCTATAGTTGGTCTTGCAAGCATGTATCTACCATCTGCTCGCTTTGCGCATGCTCATTTTTCATTATGCGCAAGCTCGTGATGAAAATACAAGTTCGTTCGTACAAAAACCATGCATTTGCTGCGGTTGAACCGATAAAAAATTGCATTATGAATTGCTATGATGTCGCCTAATTAATTTAAACCTATACCTGCGATACGAGTTCATGTGGTTTATTGCAAATTGGCCCATCCCCATACTATCAAAAAATTGTTTTTTAAACGAGCTTGTCTTAATGAGGTTCCACTGTTGAACAAGAAATACTAATTTTATTTCGGTTTCATGGTTGTGTTGATGCCAGACTTTGTCACCTTTCTAACAAGAAACTAGTTTCACATTCTGAAGTTTTTATTCGTATTAATATTTAAATTGGTGCATCACAGAGTGTTTAGAACTTGTAAACTGAGTTATGCCACAAATGCGCATAAATTGGCTGGGACTTTTATCTTCTCAACTCATGACATGTGCATCCTCATAAAATATATCTGTAGTATAATTCTTCCATTTGATTATCAGGAGTCAGGTTAAATCCTCTTAAAAACGAAGGCAGGTTAGGATAGAGTAGTGCATATTTAATGATATATCTACGTATTCGTTTTCAACATGTCATAAAATGCACGTTTCATATCAACAACGAAATGAATAATTAAGTATCCAACTAATGAAATTGTTTTCTATATTGCTTGCCGCTTTTTTTGCATCTATTTACGGAGGACAACTGCATAGTAGGTGCTACTGAACTCGGTAAATTTTGATGCAAATAGTTTAAATGAATTATTTATTGTCCTAAAACTCACATTGCAAACATTATCATGCGGTTCCTGGGAAAAGGCAGGCGATTATAACGATAATTTTTTGCTTTCCGTATGCTCATTGGAAATTTATTCAAATTTAGATGCGATTCATGCAAATTTCTCATTAATGTACGCGAAATAATTTATTAGGAGAAGATCCCTTGTTTAGGGTTTTTTTTGATACCTTATCAGAGCTACTCTCAGAGATCCTTGACCCTCTTCGCCTTCAACACTTCGTTTTGTTATAATAGTATCAATAATTTAATTATATTTTGTGGTTGTTTAAGCAAACTTTCATAAAAATGTAGAAATGACTCATTCGTTTTTTCTAACAGATTAGCAAAATCGTCAAGTTTCCTCTGCTTTAATTTAAAATTAAAAATACTAAACTTGAAAATGTTTGAAGCTAAAGGTGTATTAAAATTCATATTTTGCAAAAGGTAAGATATTTATAAAAAAAGCGGTTACAATTTAAAGTATACAATACTGTGCAATGGGTAATTATAAACATGAGACGAGGGGTTGATTATTATAAAAGATGGGAAGTGTACAAAAGTTGTGATAATTCCTAAATATGGACGAATGCTCACTAAGCTTCGGTTTTTATCCACTCTATTAGCTTTAATCTCTTAAGGATTTTTCTTCTTTTTCTTTCTTAAATATATACCCAGTGTGTAAATAGAACTTCCAACTTATAAAGTCGTGACATGTGACGGCGAACCAACTATGGAAAACATTGTCGTTACGAGCAGCGCTGTGTGCAGCAATTAAATTGTTTGATTTATGGCCACGAATCTTAATCTCATATTTAATGCAAACGCAAAAATAAAAATACAGGAAACTTTAGTCTTTTGCATATAGAGGGAATGTATTTTTGTTCTCGTACAGGCGTATTTCAGACATTTTATGCGCGGCATAAATACAGCTTATTTTTGCAAAACTAACTTTGTGAGCATTTTCATTTTTGCGATGAACAGATGATGGATGAGAAATAATGCTCAGTGTCTTAAGAAATTGCCACTAAAAACGGCCGCTTAATTGTTCGCAAATGGCATAGCTCCATCATTCTCTATGGGACTGGGGTTTGTGTAACCGCATTTTAGCATTATGGATGTGACAAATAAGACTGCTTCACACACGCTTCCACAATCTCTCGTTTGTCTTGATTTTAACGATTGGCAATATCCATCTTGTAGATATGGTCTTTCTTATGCAAATCTTGGGTCTTGATCGTTGAAAGGGTTGCTCGATGTGTAGGCCTATACTCCTAAACACTGCATGAGTTTCTAGTGCATGTTTACATCAGAAATACATGTATGATCTTATCTTTTTGACAAAAAATATTCTTGGCGTTTACTACATTCAGGTTATTGAGCATATTTCGCAATTGTGATGTTAGCCTAGAAACCAATGTGAACAATTTATATCATGTAATAGTTGAAATTGCCTCGTAAAACAGTGTATAAAGTTCACGGTTGTACATGTACATGTATAAGGTATATTTCTTTGATTAAAATCATTATCAACCATTGGCAGAGCACTCGTTGGTATCATAGACCGGAGCCAATAATTTTACGGCAGTAGATATCAATCGTGTTGTCGGTTTTGTAACAGGGACCAGCGAAATACTTCACTGTAAGTGGTTGATAAAGAAGCTAACCTAAACAAGGGAAAGGACGAGATGGAAAAGGAAACCAATTATTATAGGAAATATCACAGCATTTGTCATGGGGGAATTTCAAAAAATCTTGCAATCCACAATCAGGAAAGCCGACCCGGGAATCGAATCCGCGTCTACCATATTGA
>JAQGBX010008742.1:0-10298 GCA_034698745.1 Megaphyllum sjaelandicum
AACGTTTTTTTGCGGCCAATGCTTTCGACGCAATTACGGGTTCAATACGTCGTTTTTATTCAAATTAATTCCCCCGATTTTTTTATTAGTTCGCTTATTTCTCGTAATGGCGAAAAATGCGTTCATAAAACTCCTTAAAAGTCTCTCTTAAGTGAAATAGATACATTGAAAATTCCTTCCTTAACGAACCTTTCAGGAAACGTCTTATAACTAATAAAAGCGGCAATAAGGTAGAGCGAAATTGCGCCAACAAAAGAATCGCCGTAAAAGTAATGATATAAAAGGGATTATATATTTATTTCTCCAACGAAGAAAAGAGAAAAAGAAAAAAAAGAGAAACTTTTTCTCGTGATGCTGTTTGTTGCAAATGAAATTTCCGGTTCCTCCACCGATCGGGGTGTGCGTTTCACGTGCTTTAAATTCCGTGGCCATTCTTGCTTTTTTTGCTCCGCTTCTCATCCGTGAGGCACTTTACTTCATTAAACTCTATTTTTATTTATATCGCTTTTTTATTCCTGGCAAAAACTCGGCGTTTCGGGACCAAACACTAAAGAAAATCGCCCACGCTTAGGTTTGGTGGGGCTTATCTTGTTTCGGGTGTTTTCATTTTAAGGTCTTTCTAAACCCTTTTCTGAAACAATCCCGAATTATGCATGTTCCGAGTGTTAGGTTTTAGGCATAATGTGGATTTACCATTACAGGGTCCCCCCAGAATTTCATGTTAAACTTTTCTGAATTTTCAAAACACGATTTTGCAAATCGCGTTTTGCATCGATATTGTACGAAAATTATTATTCTCGCTTTTGAAGAATGTTCAAAATTAGCGCAGGAAAATTTTGCAAAATTCGCGTTGATTTTTTAAACGTTAAAAATTTGTATTCGGAAAGTGATGACAGTTTTGCAAATTTGTATATCGGAAAAAGTCGTAAATTTTTAAAATTTTTACTCTGAAGAGGATGAGAATTTGGTCAATTTTTCCTCGGAAACTGTGGAACATTTTACCCATCCAGTACTCGAAAAAATTGTAAATTTTGCAAATACGGGCTCTGAAAGAGTGGACATTTTCGCAAGTTTGTCTCGGAAACTGTTGAAAATTTTGCAAGTACGTCCTCGGAAAAGATTGAAAATTTTGCAAGTTTATCTTCGAGTAAATTGTAAATTTTGCACATTGGATAATTGTAACAACATTAATTTGTTGAATTTCCCGGACTTTTACTGGGTTTCCAGGTCGGGGTGAAACTTGTATAATAATCGTTGAACGATTATTATACCGCAGTACCTCAGTACCACGTACATTAGGGATACTCACAATGAATTCGTTTATTCGTTTAGCTAATTCGTGTCAAAACATTAGGGGAACTCAGTCTGTACTAAGACAAAAGCTTTACGAATGCCGCGTTGACAGTAGGGATGTCACGTGATGTTAAAAAAGATTCCTTTATGGTGAAATGCATTATTTTGCACACGTGACTTTACGACTTTCGAAAGTGCTATTCCTAAAGCTTCTGCCTGAGTATCTCAATATTGAATTTGATCTAAACGGAATTTCACCTCGCGTTCTATACGTTTTCATCGTATTTGAAATCCTAAATATATATGCCTCGCATTTTTCCACGCCGCGCATTAATTTTTTATACAAATTCGTGTTTTACATTTTTCTGCTACCATTTATTTCCCCCGAGCTAATTATTCGCCTTATTTTTCTCCATCTCTTTAGGCTCGTCCCTGATGCAATTTGCTGAAATCGATCGAGAAATTCAAGCGCAACACCTCACCATAGTAAGTAGAAATAAAACGTATATTCGAAATCCTGGCCTGCGCCGATGATTAAGTTTTTTTTTTTAAATCGCATTTATAACTTCTTCAGTGTTTGGTTTTCATTTTGGGGAATAAATCATGACAGGGCCTGTTCGTAAAATACCGCATTCCCTTCCGCACCACGAGCTCTGAGACACAAAATCGAAAAGGCCATGTCTGCCAAACGTCTATTGTATGCCCACCTTTGCCATAAAAAAATCAATTTTCGGCTTTCTACCATAGGGGAAATTCCCCGAGAGTCCATAAACGTCTTTATGTCAGTCTCGCTATTATGTACTTCCGCTGAATGGCATGCTTAAATCTCATTTTCCAGAGAAATTCAACAGGTCCATTTTGTTCGTAATTGGCATTTTTGCATTTTTGAATTAGTCACCCCTGCTGAGTCTTGTCTGCATTGCCCGATGGAGTCTTTAGGGCTATCTTTCAAGATTATGCATGAGCAATATAAATATCGCTAGGTCAAATTAACAGAAATCACAGTGTACAATATCATGCAATAGCTTGATGACAGGGCTTAAGCCTAGGGTCCCGGGATTAGGGAGACTCGGAGCTGTGGGACCATATAGTTTTTTAGTTAATATAAATGTTAATTTACTGTTATCATTTATGATAGCTCATGGAAAACCTGGCAACCTGGAAATAATAAGGCAAATCTGGGAAAATCGGGGAACTTGAGAATGTCTGGAAAAGTCAGGGAGATTCAACTTATTAATGTTGTCACAGTCCAAAATTAATGTGTTTTCTGTGTTTGCAAACTTTTTAAAGCTTCCCAACACATTTGCAAATTTTTAAAATTTTCCAACACATTTTCAAAATTTTCTAAAATGTAAAGAACAAATTTGCAAAATTTTTAACTTATTTCAATAATAAATTTTAAAACATATTCCACCTTTTTCGGGTAAAAATTTGCACAACTTTCAACATTTTCCGAATACAAATTTTTTTAGTATTGTCCTGTCTATTTTTGTCATGTACATGTACTTGTACTGTGTGCAGCTCACCCTGTAAAGCTGCATTGTAACAGCCCCAGTGTAATAACAAAGTCTATGCCGCAGTTGAAATGAGATGGTAGTCTCTGATCAAGTGGGCTTCTACATCGATATCGCCGTTTTGCGCTAGAAGGTCCTCCAGAAAAAACAACTGTTTTTTTCTGGAGGTTGTTCTGAGGTTTGCATATTCCAAAAACAAGAGTCTCGTTAAAAGCAGAGTAGATGAGCCATAAAACCAGGCGAGCAATACTAAACCAGGACGTCTTTAAAATAATGATTTTTAAATGACCATCTCGAGGTCGTTTAACCAAGAGCATCGCGCGACATAGGCAACGGAGAACTATCCCATAAATTCTACCATTAATTTTAATGAATATTTCTGCGTTTTGTACGCCTGTTTTCTCTTCTTCCCAGCATCTCGGGTGCCATATTACTCGAGTTTTACTTCATCGACGTCTGTAGTATTCCTCTCTTGGGCTTTCTGGTTCAATGCCTTTTTTTCTCTCCTGGTTTTCATTCGCCCAACACCTTCTTGGTTTTCTTCTCTGAAGACTCAAAATTAATTCGTTAGCTCGTTGCTCTGCATTCCTCATCCCATCATTTTCATCTTCTCACAGAATCTTTGGCCTTGTTTTTGACTTTATCAGTATTTTGGGCCTTGTGTTTGACTTTGCCAGTATTTCGGGCCGTGTTTTTGATGGTGTCGCTTCTGAAAACTCGTTTCATTAAAAAATACCTCGAATATTTCTAATCCAATACAACATTCGTTTATTATTTCTCGATTAAATAAGATTTATGAAATCCTTTCTCCTTCCTTCTCAACATCCTGAAGCTTTTATTTTTAATGGAAGTAGGATTGAGCACTGAGCGATGAGGACATTTATGTCAGTGCTTTCGGCAGTGATGGGCATTTCTTAGTCGATTAATCAAGACTAACGACTAATTATTCGCGACTAATTTGGTTAGTCGTTAGTCATGGCTTTTCCGGTTTAATATTGATTAGTCTTAATCTAGACAAATGAGACTAATATTCGTTAGTCAGTGATCGTATATGCAACGACTAACTTGACTAACGACTAACTATGCAGCAACTAATCTGTGTTTGTAACTGGGAAATTGTGCAAGCGATTTTGGACAAATTTTCAACTTTTCTACAATTTAGCAATTGTCGAAAAATTCTTAAATTTGTTGAATAATTATTAAAACTGTCGAAAAATTCGCAACATTGTCGAATAATTAGCAAAACTTCGAAAAATTCGCAAATTTGTAGAAAATTTGTCGAAATTTCCAAAATTATCGAATAAGTTAAAAAAAATCGTAGAGTTGTCTAAAAATTTGCAATATTATTGAAAATTAACAATTATTGTCAAAAAATCTTCTAAATTTCGAAACTTTGCAAAACTGTAAAAAAATTCGCAAAATTGTCGAAAAATTTACAAAATTGTTGAAAATCAGCACTATTGTCGAAACATTTGTCAAACTGTCGACAATTTAAAAAAAATTGCCTTGCTCCGAAGCTATTTTGTCATCAATGTCAAAAAGTCAAAGAAATGGCCTCGCTCCCAGGCTATTTTGACGTCAATTTTAGTCATTTATTTTAGTCATGATTTCAAATTGTATTCGGTTAATACTTTATTATGACCCAGCGACTAATGCTACAATAGGATTGACGACGAATGACTTAGTCATTTTAGTTTTAGAATGACTGTTTTTAGTCGTCAGTTTGAGTCATGTTTGAAAATTGATTCGACTAATGTTCAACTCTGGTTTTGCTTTTTCCGCGCTCTCCGCCTTAATGAAACGAGACATTAATTAAAGCAAAATTGATTACTTTTCCAGTTGAAGGCCTTCTACGTTGATGTATTGGTACCTCTGGAAACCAGCCTAGAAAAGGACACGAAAGTGATACAGGTAAGGGGCAATTAGCGCGTCTTTCTTGACATTGATCACTTCCGAAGTGGTGACACAACTAGGGTGTCCTGGCGATGACCCGCCTAAGTAAACTCATTAATAATTTCATTAATGAGAGCGAAGAAGCGTAGAGTGGTTGGGGTGGAGCGCTCCAGCATCTTTATCATAATGGCAGATTTCTGGTATGGAGTGTTTAGTATTTTGATGGATGACTTGAAGGCCTGCGGTGGTAATAAAGGAGTAATAATTTAGAAGCACTTCAGTGGATGACCCTTGACTTTGCATTTCAACCATCGAGTATGAGCCCATTGTGTCCTCCTACGCTACGTTTATTTTTGATGCAGAACTTTGTCTTTTCCCGACTTCAGGGGGTAGTTACAGTATGTAGTTTTGGATGTCCGATTAAATGACCTGAAATTGTCCGGTTAAGTCTTCAAAAAATGTCCGAAAATTAGAACAATTAATAATGTCGTCAACTTAAAATTCTGATGACGTCATTCAAATTTTTTGTAAAGGATGGCGTCATTCATTGTGTGCGAATTAATTTAATCGGACATTTTTAGGACATCTGATGAAATGTACGATCAAATTGTCGAAAAAAAATTCGGACATCGACAAAAATGCTCGATTTAATGATCAAAGGAATGTTCGAAAAATATGTGCAAATAAAGGTAAATAATTTGAAAGAAGGTGCTATTACATGTCTAAAAAATTACAATGTAATATTCGAATAATATGTGTCATGCAACTTGTGCAACTGTCATGCGGCACGTGTCTTAATCAAATTCTGATGGTCATCCAGTACACTTATGATGATGACATTCTTAAGATTTTAGTGATGCCATTCGTACGTTTTCACGATTGTCATTCATAGAAATTCGATGATGACAACATTCCTTATAATTCGGATGGTTATGTCATTTGTTAAATTATGATGATGTTGTTGTTCCTTAAATTCTGATGATGGCGTCATCATTTACAATGCTACGTCAGATGTGGTTTTGTAGTTCCAGATGTAGGCTATATGTAGATCCTCCGGTGTCTTCTTTATGTTCCATTTAATCCCATGTCAAATTTTCCAGTTGTTTTAAGTCGTTATAAGAATTTTTCTGCGGCACTCAACATTCCCTAATGATTGAAATCTACGAATTTTATGAATTTTGATGAAGTGTTGTTGTAAATACTTTGCTGACAAACACATATTTTGTAGACTTAAGAAACGCAATTTTGTTCCTTTATCAATTAACCTGAACTTTACCACCAAAGCATTTTTAAGGTAGACATGTTTCACTTAAAGGAAACGTAACACCAACTACATCGGTAGCACAGTGAGAGTGAAGTGATGCACTTTGCGGGTGATGGAAATTAATGATTCCATGGAGGAGCCCAACACCACTGTTTGGAACACTCATTCTACAAACGCCGTGAAAATAAATAAAAAATTCGAGGAAAATTATGGTTATGGAGATTACTTTCGTGAAAGAGGATTGTGCGGTTTTAAATCCTTCTAGTGCTTTTAAGTTAGTATTAGTTTGCGTCTAGGCTCTTCCAGAAGAACCGCTTATAAGCCCTCTGTGTCAACGTTTTTTTCCTGGAGATATATTTATGCTGTTATATATTTTAATCAGGTAGTGAACTCTCATACCCTAAAATTACTCTAAAATAACGTAGTTTGTATTGATTTGTGGTCCAATGAATATAATTAACTGTAGCCAGCGATAGAGGAGCTTAATCTTCCCACAAAAACTTTGAGTTATTAGAGTATGTGATTCAACAATCCTTTTTAAAAGCAGAGGTTATCTATTATTACCACATAGATCAAACTTTTTTTATGATTTAAGTTTTGAGACGTGGTTTAAATACGTAGTATTTCCTGACTTCAGCATTCTAATAATGGAATAAAATTGAACAGTCTTGCATTATATACAGTATACCTGGTACATTACAAATAATTCATTTACATCACCAATTTCTTTACCTCGAAAAAAAAGACGTTTTGACGTTTTAAAATTGCATTGTGAATGAGGACGCCATCATTAGAATTTAAGGAATAATAAATAACATCGTCATAATTTTACAAATGGTGCCATAATCCGAATTTTAATGAATGACGTCATCGGAATTTTTTAAGAATGACGTCACTAAAAATTTATGAATCGCTTAATTTTAAAAAACTTACGACAGTCATTCATTAAAACTGACCCATTTTTGTCGGACATTTAATTTAACATTTAATGGCTCGTTCTTTCGAGCAATTAATCGGGCATTTCTTTGTACGTTTAATCAGGTATTTATTCTTCCTTTTTTATTTTTAATTCTTTGTCCTACAGTCAGTATGTAGTACCATTTGACAGGGGAGAATCATTATGCAAATTAAGTCAAGACAAAGCAGCCTGGTCATGATGTACCCCAGCATCACAATTATTTTATTTTTCCCGTATTTGGAACCTTAACGAAGAGGATAGGATAGGGAAAAAAGGTCATGGCCAATTTAATATATGAATTATCCCAGCATTCGCCTGGAATGATTGAGGGAAACCATGGAAAACCACAATCAAGGATAGCTGACACGGGAATCGAACTCGCGTTTACCGAATGCGAGGTGAGAATTCTAACCACTTAGCCACCTTTCTCCGTAAATTAATTGGCCATTTTTTTGCACATTTGATCGAGCATATAAACGGTCAAATAATCGGACATTTTTAGTAAATTCGAAACTCCAAATCTATCCCCTAGAGTCGACGAAGAAGGACGTAGTTCTACATCCAGAACATCTATTATTGAAAAGAAAACATCTTTTTTTTTTGTATTTGCGAAATCCCTTTCAAGCCGTTATTTACATATGTACTGTACATATACAGTATTTTAAAATTCATATTTGATACTTTTATCGTTCCATAGAAATTACAAAATCGAAGAGATGTCTCGATCTTTTTATGTAGTACAACTATTTCTCTATTCCACCACCAAAGTCTGCACTTGCATTTTTCGGATCAACTCTGTGCTGCCCTATGTAACAATTTCTTCCAAATGACCTCCGTAATGACAAGAGTGGTTCCATGGCCCACCTTAAACAATGGGGAAACACCCCGACAAAACCCCTTATCGAGTGTTTTACGCTAATTTTCGTCTTTCGCAAGGCTATTTTCTCAATGCGTTTTGAATGTGTTGGCGAGTACGAAAGTTGAGTCGTGCCTTCTCTCACGTGTCAACGGGGGCGCTTTGTTTTGCCTTTGTGCGTAATCACTCGAGTGAATTGCAGTGAGGCCAATAAAATCGAGACGAAAACAAGAAAACCCTAAGTCAAAACAAGCCTGAAAAAACATCTGAAAAGCTGCTCGTTCCCAGGACCTCGTCTGTTGAACCAACAAGTAACCAAGCGTGCTCTGTTGTACAGTAATTGCTGAGCATTGAAGATTTTTGGGGACATTTTTTTTTAGATTCATAAAGCTGAAATGTATAAAAAATTGACTTTTGTTTACATCAGTCTCAGTTTTGCTCGACTGCGTATTTCAATTTTTTTTTCTCTCGATCGTGATATATTGTACACAAAAGTGAATGACGACGTCTTAAAGTAATTTGAATTTTTTAAGAACCAATAAAGCAATACTAGAGACGTTTGTTTGAATGAAACTTGCTTGGGTTGATCCAAAAACACGGAAAAGACGATTTATACCCCTAATTTGTGCAGCGCACTCACGCCCTGTATAGGGACGCTAAGGTAAATAATACAAACCTAACTATTTAGCAGACGGATTTTAACAGACTAACCAAACATAATTTTTAAGTTTGAAAATGAAGTAAACTGTAGGTCGGACACAAAAATAATAGAATTTAGATAAATCTTTTTATAGTTATAATTTTACTTAGGACATAAACTTGACTAAACTTGATTTTCGTAACACCTAAATTCATTCATTCTGAGTATGGCAAGAAGTTGCATAGGTTGTTTCCAGCTTTTGAGATCGATTGTAAAATCCTGTGCACTATATTCGGCAATAGCACCACCTACAGTACTAGTTTTTCTAAAAAACGGTCATACACGGGGAAAGTTATAAATGATAACTTGGTAATTTAAAACGTGTCTGAAAAGTCAAACGCATATTTCTGACCATTTTTACTAACCATGGCTTTAAAAAATTTTAAACTGAAAGTAATTAGACTTCATTTATGTTTTACAATTAAAAAATTAAGACATTTCGTTTTTGGAAATTCACATTCTAAAAAACAAACTTTTTGAACATGCCGTATTTCCAGATATAACCTTCAACGTGTATGACCAGCTTAATTATGAAAGGTGATGTGTCATTCCAAAAATAGAGGACAAGTCCCAGGCAATGAATTCTTCTTAACTTTAGCTATATGCGAATAACATTGAATCCAGCATAGTGCTGCCCCTGAAGAGATGCAATAACTGCTATCAGTGCTCCCCCTGATGATAGGCAATCACTGCTAACAACGCTGCCCCTGAAGATAGGCAATCACTGTTAACAGCACTGCGCTACTGCTTTGCAGGAGCTTAAATTAACTGGGTTCGGATTAAATTCGAAGATCATGATAAAAATTGGTTCTTGGTGATTGAAAAATTGATTTCATATACTTTTATAAAAATATTTGTGGTCTCATAACCTTAACGTCGATAACAGATTGAGCCGCGCTCGTTTTAGATCTTCCATTTCTTTAAGATCCTTGACCTAGGATCAACGTATGCTTTAGTCTACCTGTTAGTGCTCTCGTGTACTTTTTTTTTCAAAAGTATTTTTCAGAGGTTTTCGGCCTATTTGACTGTAGCCAGTTGAAAATGGGATTCGGTATAGTTGGATGAAATTGGATCAAACCCATGGCTCGAATGAATTGCTCGAGGCTTTCTCGCCTAATGAAAAAAAAAACCCGAAACATTATGGGAACGAACACGAAAAATACATCGCGAGAGGACTCAGTTCAAGGCTCATTGTTATACGCTGTACTGTATATACCTTTAAGCCAATATCGAAGAAAACTGACATTTACCATGTTGCACATTTTTGTTGTTCGGGTTTCTTCGTCCGTGTGTTTCCTATTATTTCCCCCCAAAATCCACGCAATTTTGAATTTCGAAGTCGAGGAATTCGTACCAATATCTGAAATTGTAGAAGATGGCAGGCAAGATTTCTTTTCGATTTAAACGAAATTAAACGTGGAACTCTGGCGTGGAAAATTCTCCGCCGAGGGTCGTTTCTGAAATGCCGGCTTCGGATGTTCGCGTGTCCACCGGCCGAGCGAGGCCATCAATTATTGGCTAACCTTTTTGGTTTGTGTTTTTCTTTTTTCTGGTAGAATGCACAATGCAGAAATAACTTAAGCAGATACGCCATTTGCGAAGAGGGAAGAAAATTGAAATATGGAATATCAATATGTGCGCGCCAGTATACCTCCGAGGGAGGTCTCTGTGGTTAAAAAAAAAAATGAATTTTTGTTTTTCATCTAGGGGGAGCAGAAAAAGTTCCAGCAACAGTTTCGTACGCATCAAGACAACTACCAGAAAGCGGTGGGGATCGTGAAAAAGCAGCGCAAGAAAACGAGGACAAGTCGCTCGTCTTC
>JAQGBX010008743.1:0-10298 GCA_034698745.1 Megaphyllum sjaelandicum
TGGTAACTACCGAATAATTTGGGTTGATGGATTACACCCCCCTACCACATGGTATTTATTTACTGATAGTAGGGTACGGAGTTGAATTGAATTGAACCTGCATTGCATATCCGAGTAAAAAAAAGTGAAGCCTTTCCATGTTGAAATATTGCGCATGGAGTGACTTTTGAAATAACCGCGGAAAACTGGAATTTCACGATATTGCACCTTTTGGGACACGTCGAGAACGTTGTGTTGGTTAGTTTTTGCACGAAGGCGCAGATGAAATGAATTACAAGCTTTTTTGTTGACAAATGATCCAGTCACAAACATACGTGTCTAGCCATGATTTGCAGAGAATCGAAAAGTGACGTAATTCTCCACCGCTAGAGAAATTGCTGAAAAGAGGAAAATGTCGAAAAGCACGTCTTAAAATAGGTTTTTGCGCCCATAAATCTCGATCAAATCGGCATTGGGACGCAGTGATGCTGACGCGGCATATGGCAGCCAATGAAAACCAGCCAAGTATGAAATTTCGGAAAAATATATAATAATAAATATCCGAAAAAAAATACCCTGGAAAAAGCTTTAATGCCAAAAAAGACGTGCAATACTGTATAGCAAAGCTGGAGATCCTAACGCGAGAAAACTCGCATCTCGGAAACCACGTGAGATGGAATTTTACACACACTTGAAATTAAAATGTTATATTGCCATGCGAAAAACGATATGGTCGAGCGATATATGCCAAAATGTTCGTTTCGTTAACAATCACAACTTCTGTTGTTGGAGCCATGGGCCGATACACTTATTTAAAAAAGTACATTGAACATAAGTTCACGACGTCAGCAAACTGAGTCTTTACATGGGTATTTCACCATTAACTTCCGGTCGAAACCTCGTCGAGTGAGGTGTCTAACTGGGTGTTTTGAGCCCCAGATTCAGAAAATCTCGGTTGTGCTATAACATTTCCGCTTTTTAGAATTTAGAATCATTCGCTTAAAATTTGCTGTATGGTTAAACAACCCCATCATATGGCATTTTTATTGCCGTCACTGAGTTTCATTGTAAATCGAAATGTGCATGTTTCCAAAAGATGGTGGATCGCATTCCTCTGTTTGCTCACGGCTATACCATCAACGACTGCTGATTTCATAGCCTCACACGTGAATTTCGCCATCAACTTCCGGTGGAAACCACGACGAGTGAGGTGTCTAACAGGGCGTTTTGAGCAATAGATTCAGAAAATCTTGGTTGTGCTAAACAATTCCGCTTTTAGATTTTAGCATCATGGTTCCCAAAGATGGCGGACAGATCTCCTCTCTGTGAGCTCGCGCCTACATCAACGAGCGTTGACGTCACAAGGATTCAAGCATGTATTTCGACATCAACTTCCGGTAAATCGCGTCGAGTGCGGTGTCAAACAGGGCGCCTCGAGCTATAGAATCAGCAAATCTCGCTTGCACCAAAATTACCCCTTTTCCCATCATTCAATTAAAAATTGGACATCTGCATCTGAATTTACTCTCTATGCCAAATAACATTTTCATATGCCGGATGTTGGGTACTGAATCGAATTCAACTGCATTGCATCCATAGATGGTTGACCGGGCTACTCTGCCCGCGCGTGCCCAATGCATCCCTCGTGTATTTCGCCATCAACTTCCGGCCGAAACCACGTCGAGTGAGGTGTCAAACTGCTCGTCTCATGCCACAGACTCAGAAAATCTCATTAACACTAACAAATTCTGGTTCTCGAGTGCACGTTCACCTCTACAGCGCAGAAACTTGCAACCCCTTGGGGGAATCCCGCAAGGCATGTTTACCGCAAACCGACGACGGATCCGGCATTGAGCAAGATGCCTCCGAAGCCCACTTTTTCTGCATTCATCCGCGCCTTTTTCATCAACCATCCGCATTAAAATTGGCCAATAAAGCTTTCCGCATGACAGCGTCGCCAACATATCGTACAGCCGCCAAGTGCCACAAGTGGGAGATCTACCGTAAGTGACGTCACCGTTGATAATGACGTTGGACGGGCTGTAAACTCGCTCAACCCGAGTGGCCCATTAGCCGGCGAGGCGTGAGATAAGGAGCTATCAAAGCAGGAGCGGCGCATCCTCCTCATCGTTTCCAGAAGCCGGAAATTTTCCTCTGGAAACCTCGTGAAAGCGTACAGTTGAAAGGAGTCCGCGAGTGCATGCAGGCTCAATGGAGTGGCAGCATCCAATGACCACCGGCTGACCAGCGGGAAAACATCACGTGGCCATTTGGGGGTCGTAAACATGCGAGCCCAATCGGCGAGCAGCATCCTCGGGCTGTTGTGCAGTGATAGCGCGGCGACGGAAGCGAAATATCATCTTGACCACTGGTCAGGGTCCAGGATAACCATGGATGCAGGACTTCTTTGACACTTGTCAAAGACCCCCGCGGGTATACACCGTGATTCCTACAGCTGGCAATCGATCTGAACTTTTTAACATCGGTTGGAGGTACCTTGTGATTTCCCCTATTTGGTGACTCGCAGTAGTCCTTACTTCTCGGTGGACAACAGCCGCTGTTCCTCAAACTTGTTTCGTTTGTGCTTCGCAATACTGATCGTATGATTGAAAACCTGTGAAATTGGCAGTAACTTCCGGAAAACCATTGCTGTTGTCAAAAAACTTGTTCGGAGACTTTTAAGCAAAAAATCGCAGTTTTCAAGAATCTTCAAGAGTCTACGGTTGCAAGTCACAAAACTAATGTTCATCAGCCATTGACTTCAAAACTTGCCGTTGGATCAGACTACTAATATGTGATTCCATGGCAGCTACCTGATTCATAACTGTTTCACAACTAAGGTCAGTGGAGAACAATGAATCAGTTGCCTCAAAGTTGAGGAAAGTGGCTGACGCCTTGCACAAGAAAATATCCCAAGCTGGATTTCTGATGTCTCGTTAAACATTCTTAAAAGTGGTCACCCCCTGGTGATTTCCTTTCTGGACTTCCAAAAATCTCCTTCCAGACTAACAAAAATGCTGTGTTTTTGTATCCGATTTCCAAGAATTATGGCTCCTTGGACATTCCGTTGGAGGTTTCAAAAGCTTTAACCATATTTAATTAATTTTAATAACTAAAGAATTACGCGATTTTCAATACGACTTTCAGGAATTGCATTTTTGATTTATGAGTTTCAATTAACAAGTATCGAGTTCGTAGACTGATTTCCAAGAACTACACGTCTTGGGATCGTCTTGAAGACAATCCAAGAGACCTCTTGAACCAAAGGCGCAAAAACTAATTAACGAGGCTTGACGAATAAACTTGAATGCGACTACCAAGAATTGTATTAAACCAGACTTCAAAAACTCGTCTCGAATCAGCCTGTCAAGACTTCAAGTGTCCCTGAACCAGATTTCAAAAACTCCATCATCTATTAACCAGAGTATCAAAACTTCATCAAGTGTTTTGGGACCAGACTTCCAAACTGCCTTGTACTCCTAAGAACCAAACGTCCGAGACTTCATTCACTATCTAGGATCCAGACATTCAAAGCGTCAGTGTCCCCTAACCGACGTCCAAGAACCGAGGTCTTTGGATCAGACGTCCACGTCTCCTGATCAACAGGCTGCAGGTTGGTCAATGTGCTTCGAGAGTTGTCAAGACGATGGATAATGACGACACCCTCAATGCCACAGCGACAGCCCCGAGCAACTACTGCTTCTTGGGTGGTTTTGACGACTACACTCCGGTGTACGTGGCCGTCGACTGTGTAATTACCGTGACCGGGCTTTTCGGCAACCTGTTGGTGGTGCTCAGCGTCATCAAGTTCAAGGCGCTGTGCACAGCCACCAACCTGTTCGTGGTCAGCCTGGCCGCATCGGACCTCTTGGTCTGCCTAACCATCCCCTACTACATCACCTTCTACTTTGACGTGTCCTACATGTGCGCCAAGTATCCCTGCATCATCCGCTATGCCATCACACTCTACTCCATGATCGTGTCCGTGCTGTCGCTGATCGGGGTGGCTGTGGACCGCTATCTGGCCATCGTCCACGCATTGGCCTACAACCGGCTCATGTGCGGCCGCTGGGTGCATTGCTCCATCTTCGGCATCTATGTCTACGTGGCACTGCTCATCCTGCCCATCTTTGGGCTGAACACCTGGAATCCGGACATCCCTGAGTGCGACCTGGTCTTCGTCATGGGCTGTGCCTATGCCCTCCTGGTGGTGGGGCTGCACATCCTGCTCGGTTTGGTCATCACGGTGGTGCTCTACGTGCGCATCTTCCGCGTGGCTTGGCGGCAGGTGCGCATCGTGGCCTCGCAGGAATTCATTGGCATCAACCACCGCATCCACCGCGAGACGCGAACGGCGCTGACCATGGTCATGGTGCTCTGCGTCCAGATCCTCACCCTGGCGCCCTTTCTGGTGGTCATCGTGCTACGCTACTTCGACACCGACAAGAACGACGAGTACGCGTTAAGCGAAGCCAAGAAGTTCGTCATGTGCCTGTACTTCGCCAAGTCCTCCATCAACCCACTCATCTATGGCTGGAAAAACAAAGACTTCCAATGCGCCTTCAAGAAGCTCTTGGCCGCGGAGAACTGCAAGTGCAAGGTGAGCAGCGTGTCTTCCGTGTGAAAGCCGCACGACTCTCGATGGAAGGAGCATCCAGTACAATCAAGACTCGGGGTGCAAAATCCATGGGTCCTCCAAGAAGCTTCAAGATCCGTATACAGATTTTCAAAGACAACTAAAATTGACCATCATAAAAGCTCTTCCTGTACCATATGAAGTGAGTCTTACGAGAGCCTATCCAATATTTCTCGGAATTGAACGAGAGTGCCCGACAACTTGTAGTATGACCCACTTTGTGCAAGGTCTGCCCCCAAAACGATGGCAATCACTACGAACACCAGTGTCATACCGTGATGTCATCAAATTTCTTTTCATTTTTCTTTTTCCCCCCCATCTCAATCACATTAAAAAAGAAATATAAAAATAGTTCAGTGCTGTCACAAACGATTTTCTTGGCATTTTTTCTTCTACCGTTTCGTCGAGTTTTAATCAGAACTTAACGCATTTTTATACATAAAAAAGTACAGAAACTCGAGAATACGTGCAGTCAACTGGTTGCCATTTTTCATAGTGCTACTAAATGATATTGCCTGCAAAATCCAGCGGAAAATGACCATACTATACTATTGGTTAGCGTGTTCTCGTTCAATTCCGGGAATTAATGGGTAGGTCCCTGTATCTTACAGGTGATCCCGAATGGCAACAAGCGGACAAAGGACCTTTCAAAATGTGAGATGTCTGAAATCCCTCGAAAAACCACATGTAATCTAGCTCATACTTTTGAATTATATCATTCCTCGAGAGATTTGTAATCAAAACACTGAAGAGATAATTCTGATATGCCACCCAAGGGCCAGTGGCACACGCTTACTGAACTATCCGAGAAACTTGTCAACTACAAGATATTGATAATCAACTTGTTCAGCATGATTTGTTATAACCTGCTAGTTAAATGGCCAATCTTCCAACGGCGGCTCTCAAAGTCAAGGTGATTTTGACCAACTAAATTTTCGTATACTTTGTGATCGCCACACATGATGCAAGACAACTCTTCAGAATTTTAATGTTGAAGCCAAATGAATACAGAACTATTTGCTAATTGACGGTCGGTTGCACGAACCTGCTTGAATGTATTGCGTCTTAAAAAAATGTCGTTTTAGTCAAGAGCTGGTATTATTTAAGGCATAATTAAGAGCTTAAAAGTTCATTGGTGCAATTGATCAGAGGTTTATGTAACGACGTCCAAGGTAAGATGTGACCATAAGAACGTCAGGGGAAGGGGAAACAAGTTGTCGTTTCTTTATGTATGTATATGGAACTTATGTGTGAAATCACTCACGGAATCGTCCAGATAATACTTTACACTTGATCAAATTATCACCATGGCGTATGGCATTGCAGTTTTCATAGCTGACCATGTTGATTTACACTTGTATGCAACCTATAATATAAATTCAAGAAGTAATGTTGAGAGCCGATTCTCATTTGCAACCAATTTTCTATTACATTCCAATAAAGAACTCGCTTTATTCGACCGTTATTTTGTCCTCGTGATATGTTCATTAGAATTCAACGCCAATACACCAAAAACTGAAATAACGGAACATAAATGAACGTCTGTTTGCAGTGAAACTGCGTTTCATCCAAAATATTTAATTTTAAGTCTAAAATTAGGTTTTAAAAAATTCTCATAGAGAAAAACTTTATATACCAGCATTGAGAAACTTGGAAGTCATTCATCTACCGAATGCATAGAAATTTCACAGTTTTAAGATTTTCTAAAATTTTATGTGCACACCAATAGTGAAAGATCGTTAAACAAAACGAACAGTTCTACAAATTATTTGAGAGTTGTTTAGCAAAAAAAAAAAAAAGATATTTGATCCATTTTTATATTCTGAAAAATCTAGCATGCCGTTAAAATTACTGCAAATGCATTGGATGAAATCCCATTCTTTAAACTGTGAAATCAAATTTCAACCATTCACATTTTTTTTAATGCAAAATCAATGTGATTCCAAAATAGCACATCATGCATTTCATTGACATATATGTCAATGAAGGTTGAGGAAAACAACAAAGATGGATAATAATAAATCAGTGCCATATGGCGGATTTGATTTCCAAGAAAAACAACATTTACGAAGGTTATTTTGTCTCATTTTTCCTGGAATCGGCCAAAGGCAACGTTCTCATGTGCACGGTGCATGAGCTGCAAAATCAATGTTTTTCCCAAAAATAAAGGCAGAAGCTACTTTATCTAGGACATCATGATTAATTGGGATGGTACAACGCCCTTGGAATCAATTCCCACCTGTTCACCTTCCTGATATAGATCCTGGAACTCTTCTTTTTTCAATTTTATCTATGATTGACCTTAACTTTCCACTCTGGTTATAAGCACCAATAAAGTGGCAAAACAATCATATCTACGGGCAATACAAGGGGATAATTAATTAAAAAATAATACAAATATTAACGTAAAGTGCAGACACACGATATCCCCTGCGCGTAAAAATGGTGTCATAAAAACGCATGGCGAAAATAACTCTTTAAACTTTTTTCTAAAATTTCCTACAAGCGTATGAGAATATTGGTGTGATCCTAAAGACAAATTTTACAATGATACAAATCCTAGAAAATTTTACTTCTTCAGCTACCTGTCACGGTTTTAATATTTTTTTAAGGAATTGTAGTTCTCTAATTTTAATGTTACGCAATAAATAAGATCGTGCAACTTCAATCTTTGCAATTCATATTTAGAATCATTCGCAGAATGGCTGAAATTCAATCTGTTTAATTGGTTACAAAAATGTGGAAACTACATACATTTACACATTTTAAATTCAAGAAATGTGTTTTAGCATCCAGCCCACCGCATGGATCAAACTATCAGATTCGGATTCAACCTTGCTTAACGCATGGTTATCATTGTAAACGTAAACCCTGAAAATAAATAAAACATTCAACTAAATACCGAATCAAGTGGCCCTCTGGGGGTCCAAAACTCTCTTCCTGCAATAGTAAAAGTTGAAAAGACTGTCTCTATGGGAATAGTTTGAAGAAAAAATTTATTCAGAAATGGAAATATTTTCAATTAATTATTTTGCCAATATATAAGAAAGGTAAATAACTAGGAAATGAACATTTCACATTCATATACTGTATTATCCACGAATTTGAATTGACTTTTAAAAGCGCCATCTAGGGATTACACAACCCCATTTAAAAATGAAATTCATACTTCCTAGTTCATAACAGTGAAAAAACATTTTTATTGAAAATATTTAATTTTTTGCCTAAAACTAACTTCGCCGTAATTTCCAGATGTTTTTCTACAGCTAACGAAGGTTTTATTGAAAACATTTCTTTTCATGTCTAAAACTACATGTATATCTTTGAAAAATTCCCACAGTCAGTGAACCCCTAGTAGTAGACCACTGCAAGTTTGTTATCAACTGTCTGCTAGAGCTAGGTGAAAAAACGACGGCCATGTTGGAGGGCAAACTCATATGAAATGTGCGAAAAAGCAGGATTGCATTTTTAAGAAAAGCAGTTTCAACATTTAATTTTCAATTTTCTTATTTCTTAAAGTATTGCAAAGTTTCAATTTTTGGCGCCCCCTAAAAAGCAGGTTTAAACGGTGGCGAATTATGTAAAATTATTTTCACTTTTTAAAATTGTTTTGCTTCAGAAAATTTGAAGAGACTTCTGATTTTCCGGATGCGTCTAACTTTTCGATAATACCTTATTGTAACAGACAGGTGAAACTGGTCTATTCCCTTATTTGCTATTTTTTATGGAAAAAATTCAGAACATTTTCCAATTTGTATTGAATAGTAGAGAGATAATGTACGTTGATTGATTTTATATCACATCTTCGAAGTCCCTTTGGACATTTTACCAATTTAGGTTTATGCAGGGATACTATTCTAATCAAAGGGGTACGTAAAAATACTCACCGAGTATCAACGCCTCGCGACTTCAGGGCTTTGTGCATCATTAATCCTTGGTGATGAGGAACTCGTAAATCAACATTTCCCAGCATAAACAACACCGGAACTTTTATCTAGTAAGTACAATCATTATTTGCAATTCGATTTAGCTGATTTGAATTCGAATCAGAGAAAATTTTTATTTCTTGACGTAATGTTGCGACTGAAAATGTTTGGTTCGAATTATGACTGAATCTTTAGTTAAAACTCAGTGAAAAGCTATATTTGACTTAATTAAACATTTCTACATCCAAAAACATTAGCTGTTTTCTGAGCAATCGTACAGCAGTTGGAGCATGACAATGTCTGCGCGACTTCAAATGAAACGCTCATTAATTTTCAATCATTTCAACTAAAAATCTTCAAATCTCATTTGTAACTAATTACAAAAAGTTAAAAACGCCATTGTTTGTAATGCTGCCCAATAGATGGTGCGAGGAATTGGACTACACTGCAAAATCCTGACTGGAATAGTTCAAAATTCCAAACATTGACATGTTCGAGGACATTAGGTGACTTAAAAAAGCGATAAATGTACTTGCTGTGAAAATTACTTCTATGTACTAGTATGTTCATGGTTCGTTCAAAGGAATCAATCATGAACAAAGAGCTTTCAGAACAATTAACTTAATTGGTTTAAAAAATTCAATCAAGGTTACCGCTGTTTTTAAATACTAGTAGTACGTGCGAAAACAGCTTTTTAACCTCCCTTCCAAAGGCACAAGGAATTTGCTTGTAATTTCAGTGAAAAGAGACATTTGACTTCAAAATTCGACTAAATGAACATTTCTACATCCTAAAACAAAAGCTGTTGTGCGAGCTAAAAATAATTACTACCATAATATTTACTACTAATTTTACCACAATAATATTTACTTCTAATATTACTACAATAATAAGCAACTATTTCTCGTTCCAGCTCAAAACTATGAGCGCTCAATAAAGATATTTTCGGAAACAATCCAGCAATGGAAAAGTTCTACAATGGAAAACAATAATGGACTCCGATCTGCAAAGTTGATTTCCATGCAGAAAAAACCTTTAAATTTTACTTTTAACGCCATATTTCGGAATTTATACGGGACTAGCGGAAAAACCCGGCGTTGCTCGGGGCGAAAATGTTTTGAACTTTTATGGCCTTGGGATTCCCTATAGGGTCAATGTTCTCAGTGCGGTTTTGCGTCATCATACACCATTCGAAATTGGCGGCTTCAAAATGCACGTTCCCTCCTCGTGCTACATGAGAACGCCCTTTTCGAATGACCAAACATGAAAGAAACTTACAAATCCAGCCAGCAACAAACACCAAGATGGACGCGTTTTCTTCTTTATATACAGGGTGAACCAGATGTCTGGGCCTTCCAAATATCTTTGAAACCACTGACTAGTGTTAGGTGATGCGAGGATTCCAAAAACCTTGTCAAAACTCGCTCTCATTTTCATGGCGCATGCGAGTTTAATTTCTAAACCGTAGGAGATAAGAGCAAAACTTCGAATTAGAACGTTTCTCAGCGTTGCATTGGCAGTGTTTGACACATTGATTATCGCTCCCATTGCAAAAAAATAATTTTTAGTTTCACCGATGTGTGCATCCTTGCATGGCCTGCGTGCAAGGCAGGAAAGCTGTCACCAAGTGGTCAGGGGCATTCAAGTCATGTAATTGCAGATGTTGAGCTTTCTTGCCTTGCACGGATGCTATGCAAGGATGCACACATCAGTGAAACTAAAAATTATTTTTTTGCAATGGGAGCGATAATCAATGT
>JAQGBX010008744.1:0-10298 GCA_034698745.1 Megaphyllum sjaelandicum
ACTATTCACAGCTCAATGTTTAACCTCGATTCCACCAGTCCTGCCATTTTCACCTGATGGTGGGGACAGTTGACTGTCTTGAGAGGTGACTGTTCATGAGAGGATTAAGAAATTTGACTGTCCTAAGTAAAATTATACATGTGAGAGGTCTTGCTACCTTACTTATACATCTGAACAGCCCTCATAGATAAATCTTTGGATAACTTGGCTAACGTAAAATGCGCCTCTTAAATTCACGTTTTGTCACAAAATTAGGCAAGGTGATGCTTCCATCTTGGAAGAAATTCGCAAATTTGTGATGCGTTATAACATCAAGCAGCATTTCATCGCAGAAATGGCCAAGATTAGTCAAGCATATGTCAGCCGATATTTTCGTGGAGAAATTGGAGAGATGTCAGAGAGAACCAAAATCGCAATTTACTCCTGGTATCTCACGTGTAAGAAGAATCCTTGGAAACTTAGTAAGTGATAATTTCTAAATTTTATGTTTTCAGAAACAAATAAGCATGACTTACGATGAGTTTTTAGTGAAATATAATTTAGCCTATTAAAAGGCTGGAAATCACAAATCTCAACAAATTTAAAAATTTGAACATAAAATGTGTAGAATTTGTGGCTGGTTATATGCATTTATTTTTTTAAACTTTTTATTCTAAGTAAAAGTCAAGCTTTTTTCTGAACTTAAATGCAGTTTCAATGTGGGCAGAATTCGGTAGACCCTATAAGGGTTTGTTTTTATTTTTTTATCAGGGAAAAGGCAAAGAACTTGGAGTAAGAGTTTATTTGACATCCATTCTGTCAACCTGACCTTCTTGACGTTTAACGCTAATTTACTGTTATATTGTAATGCGCAGAACAAATCTGTCCAAATTCGGGTGTAAAACGAATGGTTTCGGAGTCTGGCGACTTAATCCCACTGAAGCGGGAACGCTTCACCTTTAAGTCTGCACATTTAGCCATATTAGAAAAATATTACAACATGGATCCATATCCTGACTCACAAACAAGAGAACAAATAGTCGAAGAATGTAATAGAGCAATGGCTAAACCTGGTGAGTTGCATGTACATTTTTTTGTATTTTATTTGTCTGTGGCTTGTTTTGAGTAATATGCCCATGTTTGTAACAGATATCATGAAAATTGTTGAAACTATAGAAATGAGAAAAAACTTTTGCAAAATATTTGTTTATGCAAGTCCTCTTGTCTGAGGAAAACCGGTATCTTGTCGCCCAGAAATTTTTTCCTTATAAATGATTTCTGATTACAACAAATTTCATGCAGATCGAGATCTAACAGAGCGGGAGAAAGTTACAATAAATGTGGTCACAAACTGGTTTAACAACAGACGAAAGGAGGCCAAACAGAAATTAAGACAGCAAGGTAGTATTTAGTTAACCAAGGACTTGGAAGATTGCATTTTTATGCAAAACAAAACAATCTTATTAATTTGTTTTTTTAATTAGGTATACAAAGTATTGATTTGAGTCAGGGATTAGCCACCTCTTCATGGGACCAAATTCCCAATACCCCAGCACAAATAGTTTGCCAGCCAGATATTGAGCCTTCAGAAAGTGACCAGTCACAAGACGAATTAGTGGATGCGATGAAAGCTTCAGAGTCGGCCAGCCTCGAGGACAGCTTGCTGGATGCTTGTATTAAAGAAGAACCTGACAATGACATGTAAGTACTTGTGTTTCTATCTTGTGGTTTCAGATTCAATTTTCTTCTATTTCTTCTTCTTTCTTCTATATGGTTATATATATAACCACGCGTTAGTTGCTTTCCTGAAAAACTGTTAAGTAAATTTCTGCTATGAAGAACAATAGGCATATGAGGAAAATATTGATCAGAACTTCCCAAACGCCTGGAAATTTTTTCTATAGATTTAAACGTGTTGCTTGATGTTATTTAGTGCTATTCAAAGATGAATCCAATGGCCTAATTTTCAAACCATTTGTATTAACCAAAATTAGAGGTCAGACAATTGTTTTGGATATTCACTTAAACAATAACTTTCAATGGTACAGAATTTTACTGACATTACAAAGTGAGCTAAATAAAGAGGGGAAGCATTAACTGCCCCACATATTTGTAGTAACTTTTAATTTAATCATTTAGGTAATTATTTCGACTTGCTCATTGCTGTGTGTTTTTGTATATAAGAAAATTTCAACAATATCCGAACATGTTGTGAGAATTATAGGTAATAATGTTCTAATAGAATATTATAATAAGTTAAAAACCTTCTTCATTGATTGAGGGGCCAAAATTCAATTCAATATTTATCAGAATATGTTGAGAATTGAACTATTATGACAAATAATGACATTTTTCCTTTCTGAATTCCCTTTCATCGTAGGAAAATGTCTAGTACACTCCTAAGATTCCAAATCGAAGACATGCCAAATATTTCCTCTTTAAAATAAGTTAAAAACAGTAAATGAACCTACCCAAATTGGTTTGTGTTGTGGAATGTATGCGGCACTTTTAAAATGCTGCTAGCCAGCGTTTGCCATCAAACGTATTTTTATTGGAAGAGTTCCATTCTGGATGTCATATGGTCCATTAAGCCTGACAGCTACCACGGAGCCACAAACACTTTGCCTCACACTGCTCCATCAAATCAATTCGTAACTACAACTGTATAACGAGTGACCTAATTATTTTTCTCAGTTGACTGATACGTTGAATATCATGAGATGGCATATAGTGCACATGCGAAGGCGCAAGGATTTCTCACATTTTTAAATGCAACCTTTGTTTGGGTGCCACGATAAAAATTACCTATGTGCATAATAAGAAATGCAAAAGCCAGTTCAACAATTCAGTTAATTTAGCGTTATATTTGATGCGCAGCTATATTTTATTTCAATACTACATTAACGGTCCCATATCTAAACAATACATTTGTGATTGTCAAATTCCCATATATTCTTCTATTTCACATAACTCAATTCATTGAACCCTTGCAGAAATACACTTTTGTGTTCCCCTAGCTAGTGTTCCAAATATGTGTTATTTTTGTATACTTTTGGCTTGCGCTGAATATTTTTGATGTTAGTTCCTAACAAGTAATGCTTGCATCCCCTTCACCAACTCCATTACCGAAAATCGCTCGATAAGCCATAATCTTGCGATAGAAAAAGTCAACTCACTTTAGTATACGTTTGAATCTTTTGATTATTAATACATATTTATTTTTTGGTCTTCTCAAGAATTACTTATGCAAAACAATAAGGGCTATGTCATAAAGACTTTTTCTTGGTAGTTGATGGATATTTTCTTCTTGGGCTCTAACATGCAGTCATTGTTAACAAGTTATTTGTGTTCATATAGTTAATTTTTATTTTTTTTGGTCTGCTTTAATTTTGAGTGATATTTTTAAATTTAAATAATCTTAGCTTATAATTTTTGCTTACTTCAATTATGAGACGATTATAATAGTCCATCAAAAGTATTCCCCAAACCTTAGAAATTGGCTTGTATAAAATTTTTTTATGAATTCTTAAAATTGAAAAATCTAGCCAAGGTCATGGGATGTTATAATTTGTGCAGAAGAAAGCAAATTTATTATTGGCAAAAATAAATTGTGACATATTTTCAATGATCCATCTACTACCAATGCTTTATCCATAGCTTTACGAAGTGTACCTGCTTCAGTTGGCTATTAGTATTTCTGACCATTATAATTTTTGAAACATTTTGAAAGCTAATACGTTTATATTATCACTTGTAATATTTATTAATATTCGACGTAGTGTGTTATAACATCATATTTATTTCTGTTAGCTTTTTATCATTTTTACTTTATCTGCATTCCTTTGCTAAATGGCAACTAAATATGTTCAGTGGGCTCCCATATTCAATGGAATATGGAATATATGGAATATGTAAGAAATATTTATATACAAATTATCTGTAATTTTTAATCAAACGAAATCAAAGAAACGCCAATGCATGATACTTTACCAAATGTTGGTTTGTCGCTGTTGTAAAGGGTTTGCCATCCAATGATGTATTTTGACCTTCATACTTTCTTCATTACATTTTGGCACAAAGGTTCTAACCCACCTAGTCCATGACTTCACAAATTCTTATAGAAGAAATTGATATATTATACCTTTCAATGCATGACTTTAAAATACGGAATCGTTTCCGAAATTGGACCAAGTTTTGCTATTTTTAACAAACGTGGATCCATGAAAACTATTGTGGCATATAATACAGTATGGGAGCCTTGCTGAACTTGCTATTTTATACCACACCAAATCCTTTTCCCTAATGATCTCCTCGCTTTTTTATTGGTATTTTATCTTCTTTTTCCCCTAGTCTTCTGTTATACGACAAACGATTACCGTGAAGTGATTGCTTTTAAATCAGATCTTTAGCTGTGTGAAATCCAAAGACATAATTTTAAATCCTTTGAAAGAAAAATTGTAGGCTAGCATAACGGCGGTATTTTAGTAATTTTATTTGAAATTGTGCATAATTATACGTGATTATTTCAGTCAATTTGACTGCTTGTATTAAATTGGGGGCCTTCAGGCACATTTTTGTTTGCCTGGTCCCTACTGTCCCATTACGTGTTTTTAATCCAGGGCTTCTTGTAAAGTGGGGCCTATTTTGTAGACCTTGCATTCTAGTGTGAAACCCTTATTTTCATGTAGAATTCTTCCATAATAATGTTAGATAGCTTGATCTGTCCTTTGTAGTGAAGCCATTATGCCATTAGTTGTGCCGCCAGACCATTATTATAGTGAACCAATTTGTTAGTTAATTATGTCCGTCATAATGTTTTGAACACTGCCTTATTTAACCATTATACATTAGACGTTGAGATATGAAATTAAGAGTGTGTGTAATTCAGTACCATATTTGAGTCTTTTAATGGAATTGTGAAGATTTGCGTCAATTACTAAGTAAAATTTCTAAAGAAAGCTCATTTAATTCCACTTTTCCAGTGTTGAATTAGCTCTAATTATAGAGTACTTTTTTAAAAGCTTGGTTATTGCGGATTTTCATTTTTCATGGAAAAAAATCTTCACAAGTTTTTAATCATTGCAGAACTAAAGTTGTTTGGGACAAAATTAATATGTTGCTTGTTCCAAAACAATCTCGCTTTCTTACCCTACACATTCTCCAGAATAAAATTAAGGCAAAGCTAAACTTATATTTTCACTATATATACTTGTATTTAATTTTTCACAAAGAAAAATTCTGATTGTGAGAAGTAGCAGGCGAAAATGACGTTTTAAGTACAACTTTGCCTGCTCGATGAAACTAAAAAGAATCACCTGGTTGTCACTTCATGATTGTTTAATTGACAAATTGGTTCCTTTAATACGTACAAGTATGTCCAAAGCTTAGCAAGTGGAAATTCAATGTAGATTGCTATATTACTACATATGATACTGAGAATACCTTATGCCTTTTTGTCCCCATAGAGGATAAGATGAGTCCCACCTGAGCTAAGATGTCGTGCTACGCACGTTAATGTTTCGCCTGCAAAGGCCGAATTTGATATACAACGGTACCCATTATTATGTAGTGCTTCCTATGTGAAACGAGTATACGGTTTTTAAACTTTTTCTTATAAATGCCACCTGATCCTTTTCTTCAAAACCATAGTACATCTCAGCGTACAAAATCCAATGCGCATCGTTTGTGCAAACGGACTTATTATCATCTTAAGTATACGTTCTTCTTGTAGCCAATTGAATTTTACACATCTTTACCTTAACCACAACAGTAATCAATTGCAAGGTATAAGATACCAGCTACTTCCCAGTGCAGGACTGCAATATATATATTATATGATATCTATCTTTACAAAGCCACATATATACATATAGATATATTGAATTGTGTGTATACCAAAAGTTAGATCATTCAACAACGATTGATCAACTTAACACATTTTTGTCAGGTATTTTTGTTTTGTTTCATTAACCATTTCAAACTGCAACATCATACTCTTGTCATGATTTCATCAAACCAAAAGGCGTGCGTGAGTTTGTCATTTACTGAAATAATTGGATGAAAGTGGAGCCTCTTTACTCGGCAGCATTATACTGTATAAGATCCTACCATTCCTAGTTGGATTACTAGGTAGTAGAACTTTTCACTTTGCATTCTTGCTGGCTCTTCATAAGGTCTTTGTGATTTTTTCCCCAGTTAGTTTCAGGCAAATACCGTGATTTCTCTCAAAAATCGCCCTTGATTGAATCACTTCTTCCAAATCTCCCTACTATAATGTTTGCTGAAAGCTTAGCTTAGCTCCTTTACTTTGGTTAAATTGTAGTTATATTTTTGGTGCATTTTTTGACATTTGTCTTCACATTTAAAGAAGTAATACTGTATTTCATTCTTGATGCTAAAAATCTAAATGGTAGTATTTGACCAGACTATATGTAAATATTCCCAATTTTTGTTTTCCCAACTGCTCCAGGTAAATGACAATTCATTGGTAGCACTTTCTGATTGCCACGTGTTCAAAAGCCCTATGCAAACACTTATTATGCTAATCAGGTTCATACAACTACCTTTATCGCCATTTAATTCTAATGACGATTTGCAATTTGAAATGGTGCCGGGCCAGTAGCTTTATTTCCCTTTTTTCCACTGTCACTGTACTATAGTCATCACATATCTGCTTATTATTATTATTATTATTAGTGCTATACATTTTTTCTACTGTATTCATCTCAAAATTGTATTATATATTTCATCAATATTACATCACCATTGATGGCTGCTGAAAGTCATAAGAATCTCTCTTCCTGTATTTGTCAAGAAACATTCTTTTTCATACCAAAAGGTCACAATTGTTTAGTCGTTTTGCAGGGCATCTATGCCCTCATGATCTTCTAATCATCTATGATTAGAAGATACAATTGCATGCTTCCACATACAGAATTTAATTTTGTTTCATATGGATTACAAAACATAGAACTTCAAAAATTACTAAGGTCACATTTTTAAATGTAGGATAAAAGTTGAAAAATAATGTTATTTTTCATTTTAGTTGCTTCACAATCTACATTGCGTTATATACCAATGTGTCAATTTTTGATATCTTTGATTTATTTCTTCCTAGAGGTGGCACTGCATGGCATGGAATATTCATCCCTAAGCTAATACATGTAATGCCATCTATGGGAAATAGATCTGAACTAAATTAATTTTATTGAATTTGGTTTATAGTTTTCGTTATGCCAGTTGCAATTATATGGCATGTACGAAAACCAGAAATATAAATGCTTTAATTTCTCTAATTCCCATTCTAAAATTATAATGATGCTCAAACATAATTCGCATTACCATGTACTGCTGTGTATATACAGTAAGTACACGTTGTGACAAAACACTTTGTTGAGCTAGCTCAGTTGGAGTTACCTCTCCACAGATCCCACATGGCCCATACTGTATGGCGTTCAGAAAAATTCCGGTTATTAAGATTTACAGAAATATCAGTTTTAAAGTTGCTGTGATTCGACCTCCTCACTGGTTTCACATATAACACAGTAACGCTACCTTAACTGTAAGAACTTTACAGAATCGATTTACTGATATAGTTGAAGCTAAAATGTTACCCTCTGGATGGTCAAGTACAGCGGTTATAATTTTCACAGAATGTTGCTTAAAGTCCAAATTTCATTTTGAGGCGATGTACGTTTCTTGACAAATTTTGAAGTGACAAAAAGCTTTCTGTATTATATAAGATAAACATCTTATTTTGCCAAAGTCATACTTTTTTAAGGCTTTTTAAAAGCAAATTTTTATGCCTGTATTGATAATTTTGTAATTTTGTTTACTTGCTTTTAATTTTAACAAGATGCTAACAAGAACTATTTCTTATATCTCTATATTTGCATATATGTAGCTATAGCACGCATGCAGCAACCTACGTTTAATCCATTCCCTCATATGCGACAAAGCATCAGCTCTGCTAATATGCAACACCATATTTCATCCAATTTGCAGTATTTTCTATTCAATGACGATTCCATCTACTTGCAATGCATACCTTTGCATCACTCTTTCCATAAAAATCATTGGACATTTCCTTTTTTATTGGCAAATCTCCATCAAATGGATCACAAAATTCATTTGAACCAGCACACCCTTGTTCATTCCACTAGAAAGTACTATACCTGCCATCCCACCCTCTATATGAACGATCATTTACATTTGAATACTATATTGTACATTTTTTCATTAACCATTCCATGAATACATTATTTGATTACAAGTACATATACATTTGAAACTTCCATCCATTCATTTATTTTTTCATTTTGCATTGGTATTTTTGCAATACACGAAAAAAAGGTTAAAAAGGATTTGTGTATCATTTCCTATCATATAAATATAAATACATATATATAGAAAGAGAGAAGAGAGCATAATAAATTATATTAGCTGTGTACAAAGACATTTTGGACATTGTGATCATAATCATTATTATTTTGTGTGTATGTTTTTTTAACACATTATTTGTAAATTCGTGTATTTTTTTATTCATTATCAACTTGCAGGCGAATGTGCCGGGCAAATGCAAATTAATCTCTTATACTTTAAATTCGGTGTCACTAATAATTGCATCGGTCGATGTCAAGTTTTGGGTATCATCAAGCATCTTTCCAAATAATTCATTAAATCATTCCTTCAAGTTCGCTCCAATTTATGAATGTGATTCTGCTGAGACATTTTAAAATAAATGTTCTCCAAGCCAAATGATCGATGCAATTAATTATCTCATTCAGTTGTGTCTTATATGAACATTTGTAGAGCCCTAACTGAAGTCTGCGAGTTTGATGAGTAAGCCTTTGAATGATTATGTCCGATTTTGATATGCTTTTTGTCTATATAGAAATTCCAAAGATTAAGATGCAACAATCACCCTTAGTTTTACCGAGGGTAAAAATGCTATCATTTTGCATTCTAAATTATTTTATAATCAATGTCCAAGAGGGATGGAGACTTACCAACTTGCTATATACCAAAGTCCATTTTATTCAAACTTTAATGCTAATGAATTCACTCGTTCATTCATTGAATTAATGTATAAAACACATAAAATGTAGTTAATTCCATAAGACATTAAAGGCGAAATGTTTTTATGAGCTCCCTTAAAAAAATTGGTGGTTTTGTAAGTTTTTTCACTGTATTGTACAGACTGTATTTGTACAGTGCCTGTCATTTCTAAATAAAATGTTGAGATTTCTCCAAAAAAGTGGTTAATTTCAATCTGTGTTCTCGTAATTTCCATCTGAAATTTGTGGAATTTCTATATACTCAAAAAATAATTGTGAAGTTCTTAAATGCCATTCTGCTGTATTTGAACTAGGTATGTCCATTTTTTGACGTATAAAGCTTTACAGAAAGGCCAAGGTGGAAAAATAATGTAGTTAGTCTACCTGATCTGGTTAATATGTTGTGTTGTGCTACGTGCTTTTGTGTTAATGTCAAAGTTCATGACAGTGGTATGTCACTGTGAGATTTTCATACTTGGATGTCTCAATGTACATGTGTAGTCTTGACAAATATAAAGCAATCAAGCATTTGTATATTTGCTGCCTCCTTAGGGTTTCATATGCATAGAACTTATGAAGCGTCGAATAACAATATTCCACAGACCTTGCTTTATTTTTCGTTTTACAGCGGTTCGATCCATTTGAATGCTAATTTCAGGGACAAGGGTACTGTCACGTGCTCAAATTAAAGAGATTTATTTTTCTGGTTTTCTTTCTGATTAAATGGCTGAAATGCTGAATGGAATTATTTTGCTATGAAAGCAAAAAAAAAAAACCCATGAACTTCATTTGAGCGTATCAGCAAGATAATTTTTTTAAATACTTTAAACATGTTGTACATTTAAATATTTTAAAAGGACATGGGTTTATAAACTCTCATCCAAAAGTGCCATTACTTAGATAACTTTGCACATACAGTGGCTCAAAGCCAAAATGATACACCTGCATTTAACGACTGTGTATGCAGGGAAAAATCTATTTTTACAAAAAATACCGTTCAGATGGAAATAAAAATTAAACATTTATTTACTTACATATCAAATTACAAATAAACACCAACAATGCCTACAATTAATAAAAAGACCATAAAATATTCAAAGAAATCAATGTCAGAGCGAAAATGATACAGCAACTTTAGGTCAAAGTGAAAATGATACAGTTTCATATTGAGTAAACAAAAGTACATGTATAATCAGCCGTTCAATTCTGCGCAAATTAATATTTGTTTGGCTAACTGTTCTGGCGTCTGACATCCTGTAGGCG
>JAQGBX010008745.1:0-10298 GCA_034698745.1 Megaphyllum sjaelandicum
GAATGATGATCCCCTCTGCCACATGGTACTATGTACTGACTGCAGAGTAAAGAATAGAATAGAATAGAATAGAATGAGAGTCCTGAATGAGACTAGCATCGAGAAGTAAGGCTTTCATAGAATTCAAAACGGCGAAAACCTATAGAGCGACTTGACGACTGGAAATGTGCGATTCGCAAAGCTTCTATGTGAGTATTCTGTTTTTTAAGATCGCCGTTTTATTGTATAGGTGGGTACACACCGAAGCAAACAGCAAACAAAAAACTACGAACATACGGAGCCCCATAGTGAGAGATTTTTTTGTTGTACGTAATGACGAGTTTTGTTCGTCACAATGTTTGCTGTTTGCTATTTTCTAGAAATTTTGGAGCAAACATTTTGAGCAAACGGCAAACACAAACACTGTTTTGGTTTGCACTATGCATCAAATGACGCGTTTTGCGTCATTACGTACAAAAAACAAAAATCTTTCGTTACAGGGCTACGTATGTTTGTGGTTTTTTTGTTTGCTGTTGCTTCGATCTGTCCCCACCTTAAGTATTGAGAAACATAAATTTGTAAAGGGAAATATAACCATTTTCCAAAAATAATATATACATGTATATAATTTCATTTATCGACAATTGCCAAGTTGTGAACATTTTCCGAAATTATCGAAAACTTGAAAAAGTGTCGATACTTTGTAATAATAGCAAAAAATATGTAAACTTTCTTAAGTTATCAAGAATTATCCAGGTTTACAAAAATGCTGGAAATTAGCTAACTTGTCGAATATTCGCGAAAATGTGGAAAATATTGCCTGTTTTTTGTGCACTTTATTTCACGATTTTTCACACGCTCATCCTCAGAATAAAGCTTCTGTTGGCAATCGCTCATGACATCGATGACGGATTTTCTTAGAATTTTTTATTCACTGACGGTCACATATTCTGTGTTACGGACTTCAATTCAATTCAATTCTTTAGTAATCTTTACCCTGCAGTTAGTACATAGTACCATGTGGCAGGGATGATCATTATACAATTTAAGTCAGAATAAGCAGTCTGGTAATGATTGATCCCAATCACAATTTAGTAACATTTCCCATATTTGGGATTTTAATGAAGAGGATGGGATGGGAAAACGGTCGTGGCCGATTTAATATAGAAACTATCCCAGCATTCGCCTGGAGGAATTGTGGGAAACCATGAAAAACCACAATCAGGCCGACCCGGGAATCGAACCTGGGTCTACCGTATCCAGATGACTAGGATGCTAAACCTCTGTGCATTCGGCAATAAATTTATTTACAAACTGCTTTATCTAAAGCGCTTTAACTTTGATTCGAATTCGTATGAAACTTACGGCGTTTCAGGTTTTTATGGTTTCAAGGTTCGTTCATCCGCTACAGGTGTAGGTAGCGCCAATCGGCTAGGAACAAAAGCGGTTCCAATTTTTATCCGAGTTTTTTGATATGGTCTAAAAATAGGTAAGTCGTTTTTATATCAGAGAATTACTTAAACAGAAGCATTACTAACTGTACTAGCGTAGGCGGTCATGTGCAAAACGAATGCACCGGCATATTTTAAAAGCCGCGATAACCATACAGTAAACAAGTCTATGCATGCTTTTGCACGACTGCTAAAGGGCGTTTCGCATAGGCATAGCTTCTGTCGGAGTTCAACAATAGAAGGCAAAGATGGTCAATCTGGTGTACACTGGTGTACACTACAAGGTGAGGCATAAGTCTGTAAAGTCTTGCTGCTCCTGCTGCCAGCAATATAGTGCCGATTTAACAGACTTATGCCTCACCTTGTAGCCTACACCGGTGCACACCAGATTGACCATCTGAATTCGCCACTAATAACGAAACAATGATTCGTGTGTGTGCTATCACACGAAGCGTCCAAAGATGGGTGCCTATGGATAATGGGCACGGTGAAGCTTGTTCCAGTCGCTTGAAAACTAGTGTCGCTTAGTGGTAAGAGTCTGCAATGCCACTCCGCGACACTGGTTCGAAACCAGTTGGCAAGCCACTGGAATAACCTTCATCGTGCACGTACCTATAATACGACCTTGACAATGCTGGGGACAAAAACATTACAAAGCGAGCTATCATTGTAGCTTCCGCAATAATAACCTGCAAGAACAAATGGGAAAGATTATCCCAGTTTTATTGGAAATTGATTATGAGGCTTTCGATGACATATTTTGGTAGAAATGTACAGCACCTGCATAATAGTGGGTTTTTTCCCAGTTATTATTGTGCATTCGCGGCATACAAACTGTGCCATTTAGTGAGAGAAAGTGAAGCACGTGGAAATGGGCAAAAAAACTGCACAATTAGAATTGTTAGCGATGAATGTAAAGGAAATTTTGCGATTGGAAACTGGGTATGTAATAAAATAGCGCATGTATTTGTGGGGTACCTGAAAAAGTAAAAATAATAATATAGAAATTAAAAAAAAAGGATGGTGGCATAATACTGAAATGGCAGTTATCTATCTATTCATATGAAATTTTTGGTTACAGAGCAGTTTTGATGGCAGGTGATTTTACAAGACTGGATTTTACCCTTTCCAGATGATCCAACGAGGGCGTCGAGGAAACGAATCGATGCAGTGGGAATACTGAACTTGGTGCCTCCAAATTTGGATCCCGGCTAATCACAAATTCTTCTAGCCACAAATCTGTGATAACGAATCGACATTCGAGCCAGAATCCACTTTCGTAGCATTCAGTGAGGAATTCAGAACTCAGAAGACGTAAAAAGATAAGAAAACAAATTTGATTTATTTAGAGATCTCTCCTCCTCCTTTTGTAGCTGAAAAGTTTAATCATTGTGCCCCACCGCCTCTTCGGGCAAAAATCTCATCATTGTTCCTCTCATAGATCGAATCAATGAAATATACCTAAAATGTGATTTTGGGGTCCATCATGATCAGACTGCTTAGTCTGACTGAATTTGCATAATGATCCCCTTCCCCTGCCAAATGGTACTATTACTATGAACTGTCCAACCCTCATAATATCGTCTGATAAAACTGCTAAAATTTGTCTATAAGATGGAAACCATGTCTAAAAAATTGGTTCCAAATTGTGATAATAGGAATGGGGGAACAACATAAAAACATACAAAGAAATAAACGTAGAAATCAGAGGGAAAAATCCATTTCGCTCCAGGCCACTTTTAACAATGTGTCCAAAATATGGACAATTTTCATGCAATACTTTTGTTATTCCACAAAAAAATTATGTTCTTTGCTCAAGCAGGTCATAAAAATACAAATCAAGTGGAGCACAAAAAGCGAATAAACGAGCACTTTAGAATAATTATTGATTGTTTGCAGAAATTTCAACACGAAATGTGGCTTTTTTGTAGAACTGTTGGTAAAAATACACGTGAATACAAGTACAAAAAGCAGAAAAGCGAGCGATTTTCTCAACATTTGTTTTATAGGTAAAAAATATGGCTTTGGATTTTTCAAAAATCTGAGAAATTTTGTGACGGTCTTTTGCTCCTTTTTTTCACCCAGTAGGTGCACTCCATTGACGTTTTGGGTTCCGAAAACACCACAGTGCCGCCATGTGTACGAAATGATTGCTAAGATTAAGCCACGCCCATATTAACCCGTGAAACTAAATCGTCAAAGCTGAACAGGGTAACACCTATATCTTATTGGCTTCCATGTGTCTTCAAAGCTGAACGAACAGGATATACCTGTATCTTATTGGCTTCCATGCGAGTGACATGTTGCCTACGATTCGTTTACAAGCGCACAGAGCATGGCTCAACCTTAGTGATCACTTCACACGCAGATGGCGCTGCGGTGTTTTTGGCAGAAAAACGTCAATGGAGTGCACCTACTTATATTACGTATACTGTGGAATAGGCCATAGAGGGATGAGTGACCCAATAAAGCGGCTTTTTTAGCATGGGGCGGTATAAGAAAAAATCCGTAGGCCTACTGCAGGTTTTGATCGAATAAAACGGCTGATCGGATTAAGCAGCTTCCACTACACAAATTTATAAATTTTCCTAAATTTTTCGAGTGCAGATTTTCAAAATATTCAAAGTTGTCCTAATGCTAATTTTCAACACTTCCCGCAAATTTTCAAAATTTTCTGCTGACAACTTTTTTAAAATTTTCTCATGCTAATTTTGTAACATTTTCAAAAGTAAATAGTAAATTTTGCCAAATATTAAATGTTTTCTTATGGCAATTTTACAAAAAATTGATTATTTTCTGATGTCAATTTTGCAAAATAGTGGATAATCTTGGCATTTGTCAATTTTGACATTGTCTTGGTCAGAGAAATTTGTTTCAAAACCTGGAAAGGTCAGGGAAGTTAAATATGAAATTTCTGGGGAAACTCTAAGTAAGTAGAACAAATAAATTAAATACATGTATTATTATGCATGTGTATGGTACGTGTTTCAATGCATGTATACCTATATGATTAATGTCATTTTATTTTACCAAAATATAAATGTCGATTTATTCTACCAAAAGATACTGTCAATGTAAATTAATTTTACCAAGAGTAATGTCGCTCAGGTACGTCTTTTTGTCTTGACAGTTAATTGTCATGTGTACCAAAATTTGTCCATCGAGCATGCAGCATTTTAATGAAAATTTATTTGTTGAAGATGAAATCTGTTGTCAATTTTTCGATTAATGAATTCTCCGCAATTTTATTGCATTGTTTTTTCGTTACATGTTCAAAAAATTTGCTATAATGGATCACTATGTGGATAAAAAAAAATGCAATAATTAATGTATCGTTTAAATTAACCAGAATATTAATGTTTTCATAATAATACCATGAAAATATTAACATGTTTTTGGATTGTA
Organism: Megaphyllum sjaelandicum; assembly: GCA_034698745.1. NCBI lineage: Eukaryota > Metazoa > Arthropoda > Diplopoda > Julida > Julidae > Megaphyllum > Megaphyllum sjaelandicum. Next base: position 4,836 of record JAQGBX010008745.1, read on the forward strand.
ATTAATTTTAGCAAACACATAAGTAAATCATATACAATTGCATAATTGTATGGTTTAATTAATACATGTGTTACTGTAATGGTAAAATTAATTACAATCTAGCAGCATGTTAAACTATTCATATGTTTTCATAATAATACATTATTATGAAAATATCGAGCCCAATCCAGCAATATTTGTTGCATGAATATGGCCAATTATATGTACTGTTAAAAATTGATATCAGATTTCAACTTCAACGGATAAATTGACATCACTGTATAATGCTTCTGTCGATCAAGCATGGATGGACAATTTTTGGTCAACATGACAAATAACTGTCAGGACAAAAAGGGGTACCTGATTGAATAAATTGTCATTGATCTTTTGGTAAAATAAATTGACATTTACAGTATTTTTAGTGAAAATATTTGACATTAATAGTATGTAGGTATACCCATGCATTGAAAAACGAACCATACACATGCTGTGTACGTTAATTTTTCACGTTCAATTTCTGAGGGAACCCTGTCATTTTCTTAAGTCCATGTTGATTCGTCTAGTGTTTGCACATTTCTGTCTTCCTTTTACGACTGCCTATATTATTGTTTATTTTTATTGGTTTCGATTATGATGGCCGTCCTTTTAATTAGTCATAAATGTATCCATATACTGTATGGCTTCTCGGATTTTTATTGCCACATTTCTGTAGAGAATTTTTGTATTTACCCAAAATTCACGGGGAGCAATTAATTTATTTTCACGGATTTATTGGACGCCATTTTGGCGCTCGATCATCACATTCCTGAATGTTTTCAGAGTTATTTGGCACGTTATGCAAATTTCTTCACTTTCCGGAATTCGATGCTACATGTACGTGCCAGTTACTATTGGCTAATAGACAGGTGGTTACTCAATTGGTCACTAAACATAAACAGGTGGTCACCATTCAAAGGTGGTCACTTTTCCAGGTTTTACTGTATTCGTTTTTCTTCGCTTCGTTGGTATATCGAAATTAATACTTAACACTGAAAAAGTTATAGTAGAGGTACTCAGACAGATCGAAGCATCGCGATCTTTCTTTGGCAGTCGGGAAGCCACGTTACAGCCAAAGTACGATTCGTAAAGGTAATGGTATCTGAGTTCCGCTGTTGTTGTCAACTTTGGTTTTGAATGCAATTCTTTTCTCTTCTTCCCCTATCACTAACTTGGGAATAGTAAGTTCAAATTTCTGTACATTTCGTTGTACGAAAGAATGCGCTCTATATGAGGACTTTTAATTCGACATTTTTGTGAGATAATTTTACATGTACTAGTTCGTAACTTGGAGCTAATATTATTATATAGAATACTTTTGTTCGTTAAAAAGCTTTCGTAAATGAAAGTTGGGTTCCCTCAGACTTGGAAAACCTGTAAAAGTCAGGGAACTTGAAAATGACTTGGAAAAGTTAGGGAAGAATGGTTTATTTGGAAAAAGTCAGGAAAATTTAATGCAGTCATGGCGATTCAAAATTTATACTTCAAGGTTAGCTCAATGCTCATTTTCCGAGTAGAAATTTGCAAAAAAAATTCCACATTTTTAGAGTACAGATTTGCAAAATTTTCCAATTTTTATGAGTGTACAAATTTACAATTTTCCACGTTTTCTGAGTATTAATTTGCAAAATCTTCCACGTTTTCCGAGTATAAATTAGAAAAATTGTCCACGTTTTCTGAGTAGAAATTAGCAAAATTGTCCACGTTTTCCAAGAAGAAATTAGCAAAATTGTCCACGTTTTCCAAGTAGAAATTAGCAAAATTGTCCACGTTTTCCAAGTGGAAATTAGCAAAATTGTCCACGTTTTCCAAGTAGAAATTCGCAAAATTGTCCACGTTTTCCAAGTAGAAATTAGCAAAATTGTCCACGTTTTCCAAGTAGAAATTAGCAAAATTGTCCACGTTTTCCAAGTAGAAATTAGCAAAATTATAATACGTTTTCTAAGTAGAAATTCGCAAAATTATCCACGTTTTCCGAGTGGAAATTAGTTAAATTTTACACATTTTCCGTGTAAAATTTTTGAAAATTCTCTAGGTTTTCAGAGTACAAATTTTCCACATTTTCTGCGGACAAAATTGCCAAATTTTCCGCTTTTTCCGAGCCCAAATTTTTAACATTTTCCGAATACGAAATGTTCCCATTTTCAAAAATTTTTATGCAATTTTTTTTAATTTTTTAAAAACATTCTATGTAAATTTTCAAAATTGTCGTTAGTAAATTTTAAAAAAGTGTTCCAGTATCAAATTTGAAAAATATGTCAATTTTTCACGTTGTCATTGCTTTGTCAGGGAAAGTTTTTTAAAACCTGGGAAGTTGAACATGAAATTTCTGGGGGAACCCTGCACACATATTTATATAGTATATTTACGATATTTGCAGTGTATTCTATTATGATACGAGTATGAGATGGGCGTATTTGCTAAATTTGTCCATTGTGAAGAAACTAATTGACATAAATATTTCAAAACACCTATGAATGTTGGCGTTCAGATGTGAGGTTGTGACCCGTCCTCGCCCGCGAAATCAAAAATGGACTGCGCGCCATTTACTTTCAGTATTTTTGACAATTTGCATAATCATGTTGCGCAATTAATTTTGTTAAGTTAATTTCGAGAATGTGTCTGGAAGGTTGACGCGAGACGATATTCAGTGGCTTTGGGTTATCACGGTTTCATTTTTTCGTGCAGAAATGTCACCGTCCGTACGGTCCGTGTAATCCTGGAAAATGTAATGTACAGTATACAGTAATACTTTTGTTAGAAGTTTTTAAGAGTATTTAACTGGTGAGCATTTCCTTTTCAAACGGATCATATATCATTGTAAAGCGGCTGAAATTACCTTAAGAAATGTACTCTAATTTTAAACGAACAATTCTTTTATAGTAAAACGTGTTAAGTGACACCAAAAAAAATGCAATGTTGGTATCTGTATACAGGTGGTCACTATACAAAGAATGCCTGAATTTAATTAAAATAATAAACGTGCACACGTATGTACTTGTACATTGTACATGTAGACTGTAAAACAATGTAGTAAAAAACCAAAAAGGTACAGAATCATCAATATCCAAGGGTTAAAGCAAGATGTAACGTGACTCATCCGTTAGAAAAAAAAATCCATTACAAAAAAGACAACGCACGCTGGTCACTATACACAATGGACAGGTGGTCATTGGTCACTATACGGAGAATTTTTATGCAGGAAATGTAGGCTACACTATAGAAAAAACGAAAGACTAAAAAGTGGTCAACATAAACAGGTGGTCACTTTTCCAGGTTTTACTGTATTTGAATAATGGGATACTAAAACATTCTCGATCCACGTTTTATTTTGCAACTTAATTTAGAAAAACATAATTCAAATGATAGACTCGGATTCTTCTAAATAATACAGTATTCTTCAAATTTGCACAACCGATTATTTGATGTAACGGCTCAACGTGTCGACTCGATGAGATCTGAATACATTATATAGAATTAGAACTTTTTAGTTTTTCACTTTTTATTTTTTAAAAAAAGTCACAAACATATATAACACGTTTAAATGGCATTTAAAGAACTAATTCTAATATTGTCATCGGGTCATGTGATATTTTGTCTGTAAGCCTATGTTGCCTTATGGCCCTATAACGAAAGGCTGCGGGCACTGGGTAACCTCTCCCTTGAGGACAGGAGACGTAGGGGTGCGCTTATCATGGCCTTCAACTCTTCAAGATGCTACATGAAAACTTCGAGTCCTGCCAACAATTTTTTTGAGAGGACATGTCATGGGCGGACCAGGGGGCATGGCATGAAGCTGCACCCTCGGTGCGGGGCGATATACGGAAGTCCGGGAAGTATGCCTTCAATGTGCAGGTCATTAATGACTGGAATGCCTTGCCAGGACCACTGTTGGACGGCTGTCCCAGCATTAATGCTTTCAAGAACAGGCTGGATAAACATTTATTTACCAACTAGATTTCTTCGGCTTCAAGCCCCTGGATTTGCCTAGTTTTTGACTATATTATTATTATTATTGACCTAGAACTTTCCTTTGTATTCAGCCTGTTACAGACCGCTTAAAAAGCCCTAAAATATGGTGCAGTCGAACTCGGATAGGTGAAAACCCGTCCAAGCAAAGAAAACCATTGCACTTATCCGGTTTTTTACGTACGCGAATTTTAACTCAGTTTATGCTTTTTCAAGAAATCAAGGAAAGAAAAGCTTTTACCTACTTCGTAGCACACTGTATGATTGAATAAGATCGTTGTTTGGTTAGTAATAAATATGTTTTTAGCTAAAGCGCCGTATTTTACTGAAGTGCTTTCAGAGGCTTTGCCAGTATTAATTGCTTTATCAATTTTTTTTTTGCTAAAAATAAAACGGCCAATTTTCCTATTAAAAATGCCAAACGTTTGATTATTAACGATCAAGTGATAAAACGGCCGGTTTGTCGTTTCTCTTAAGTTTTTTAGAGGAGATAAATGATTCGAATATAAATTTCTGTGGCTAAGCATGGTTGGTTAATGCATTCTTTTTTAAATTAATAGACATTTTAGAACTCTTAAACTCGTTTTACGTCGTTTTTTAAACGTTTTACGGATGTCTCTCGTCGAGACGAATCAAACGAGGCCAAAATCAATAAAATCGTAAACATTTTTTTCTCGGACCTTGGCTTTTTTTCGATTTTGACCAGAAAAATGATATCCTCCAAATTTTTCGATTTTACTCTCATTCGATTCGTCTCGACGCGACGCTGAGATTCCAAAAACGTAGAAGAAACAGCGATAAACGAGTTTAAGAGGTCAAAAATTCATTTCAAATAAGCAAAAAATGCATTTAATTCATCACCTATGTACTGTACATGTATATGATATGCTAAGCAATAGAGCAAGCGTGGACTTTTGCAGCACATTGAATATAATACCTATTCAAAATCATTTTTCGACCCCTTAAACTCGTTTTACGGATTTCTCTCGTCGAGACGAATCGAACGAGCCCAAAATCAAAATAATCGGAAAACCTTTTTTTTAGACCCAAAAGAAAATGTTTTCCGATTTTTTAGATTTTAGTCTCATTTGATTCGTCTCGACGCCGCGATTCCAATAACGTTGATAAAAAACGGCGAAAAACGTGTTTAAGAGGTCAAAAATGCATTTTAAATATTCAAAAAATGCATCTAATTCATCACCTACTGTAGGCGTCAAAAGTCATCACCCAACCCATGTTTTCAGATGTGTATAGCTATGAACTACTTTATGAAACTTAAAAATTCGTTTACCATTTCTTTATTGAAGTGTTCTTAACATCATGTAAAAGTTTCAGGTCAAAGTAAATTAATTTAACTTACTTATACTTACTTAATTGCTTACTAACATCTTCCCACAAACCATGTTCTGAACATTTCAGTTGATCGTTACATTTACATGTACATTTCTCCATTTTAGTCATCTACAGTAAATCTTTTGT
>JAQGBX010008746.1:0-10293 GCA_034698745.1 Megaphyllum sjaelandicum
CTTATTATTTTAGTGGTGTACTAACTGCCGATTGAAAAAATCGTGATGTCATTATTTTGAGGGGGTTGGGGGTACTGGAAATTTGTGACAAATTGTGACATAGGGAAGTGGGGGGGTCTGAAAAACTTTAAAAATCGCGTGCCATCATTTCTAGATGGCCCCATATGAGTTTTATTGCTTTTCATTCAAGTAATGCTTAACTCATGGCTAGAATTATTTAAAGAGTTTGAAAATGTGGCGCATGTGAAAATTTTATTGGCAGTGCAACCAACATTCATAATAAATGGATGTTTAGTAACTCATTCACCAGAAATTGTCAATTCTTTTATTCATTACCAAGGACATTATGACAGTTTTACCAACAATAATGATATCTTAGCAGTTCCATTATTTATTTCAATATATTAGCTGTGTAATATGAATTATTAGCGATGGGTATCTTAAATTTAACACTAAAGTTATCAGAAATTACTGTTACAAAAACAAAACGTTCCTGCTTAGACTAAACTTTCTTTACTGAAAATCAAATTCGTGAAAATTCGTGAATAATTTCAAAATTGTCATAAAGTCAAAAAGTTGGAAGCAAAACTTCAAGAAATTGGGTACAATGACTTTTGCACCCCTATCACATGGCATTTTCATGCTGATAGTAGTGTACTGAGTTGAATTGAATTGAATTTATATGCCCCTGAAAGATTGCAAACACTATAACCATCTACGTTATGCAGTGCTGCCTTCGTATTAGAAATCCCGGGGATTTTTGGGTTTCCATTTACAAATTAAGTTATACCAAACAGTCTGGTCATTATAGACCCAAACATCAAAATTAAATTGCATTTTTTTCATTTGGACATTAATTGGGAAAGGAATCTGGCCACGGTCGATGCTAACCACTCAGCCTTTCAGTAATTCACTCAATTTTCAATTTTAGAAGTTATGAAATGTCGGTTTAAACAATATCTTTCTCCTCTGCAGGAACTCCATTTTTTCTTATATTTTTGTAAATGGTGGAATGTTTTCAAATTTTTCAAATCCTTAATACATTTTTAAATTTGTCCAGAAAAGAGACGGAAATTGCTTCATAAATTTCATATTTTTTGAGAATGTGCAATTATCAATTTACATTTTTTAATCAATTTTATCAAATATATTTAATTTTATGTATATTGATTCCAGTTTGTCATTCGGACAAAGAAGGAGATGTCCTAAACGCTGCCATTGACGATTTTTCTAACGATAATCTAACTGTGAGTCAAATTAAGTATACATTTTTAAATAAATGAAAATCGTTAAAAATAGAAATTAGTGATACTTTTGGATAATTATTTCATTTCAGGTACGAGAATTATATATGCTATTCATTTGGAAGAATGATACACGATTGTTACAAATTCATGATTTGTAATTATAAATAAAATAATGCTAAACAATTTTCCAAAAAACTATACGATTTTTTATTTTTTAATTTTTTCCGAAAAACAGTTCAAACAAATCAAATACTATATTTCCAAAATAAAAAAAATGCAATTTTACCAAAATTAAAATAAAAAGAAGAAGGTCATTTTTCCAAAACAAAAAGTGGAATGATTTTATAAGAAAAACTAATTTTTTTGTAAAAACGATAAAAATATATATTTTTCCAAGAGTAAAAATCTAAAAAGATATTCATACATTTTTCTACAAAATTTTATGTTTTTTTAATTTCTTTAATAGAGGGCTAAAAATGGCCTTTAAATTTAATGATGATTGTACATGTAGTTTTCAGTATAATTAAAAACACAATAAAGTTACAACAAAGACACAAGCTGTAGTTATATGTCAAAAACATATCACGATAACTTGATGAATGATTCGTGTTTAATGTTTTCATTGATTTGTCAATGTTTCTGTAGTTGTTATGACAAGACACAATTTATCAAACTAGATGAAAATGTCAAGCGTAACAAATTGACCCTCATATTTTATAGACAGATAAAATTAAGTGTTTCTCATTAAACTTTTAACAGCAAAAACATAATTTTCATCACATAGCATGGCAAAGTACCAAGTTATTTGGACAAGCTTTATATCTCTCTGAATTTTGGCAATTCAAAAATACTTCCGATGTTTGTGGAAAAACGCATTATTTTCAAAAATAAACAGAAAGGAAAATTCAGAGTTTTTGTTGTTAGTCCTGTGAATGAAGAAAACTCGCCAGGTAAGTGAAAAAACATATCTTTTTATTATAATATTTGCTGAATCAAAAAAACAAGTTTTTGTGTGAAAAACGATCATCATAAAATAGTAAAAAGATGATCATTTGTTAAATTTGTGTTTAAAAAAGTACAATTGAAATTTTCTTTGTATAAATGGTATCGGTTACCTTGGAAAATAGTTTAAAATTTTTAAACAAAATCTTATTGGGTTTTGAAAAAAATAATTTGGCTATTTTGAAAAATTACGTCGGTTTGGGAGAAAAACAATTTAGCTTTTTATAAAATTGTATCATTTTCTTGATAAATTAGTTTATCTTTTTTAAAAACAGTTTAATTTGATAAACAATGATAACGTTTTCTCTTTATGAAAATTATTCAAATTATACAAATTTAAACCATTATTTTCCTTCAATTTCATAGCATCATGACTGACCTGTATGTTTCTGATTAATTTTGTAGTTAACAAAATCATAAATAAAATGAACTTTTTCTCCGTTTAGATTACATTATTTTCAACTTTTTTGTGAATCAAAACAAGATTCTACGTTGTGATTTTCCAAATTAGATCCTGCTAAAAATCTGTCAGAAAAGCAAGCCACAAGTCGAGATTTTCCGGGTGTGTTAAGCAACTTCTTGCAATATACGACGATACCAGGATTAAATCAGTTGGGAAATTCAAAAGATTTCTACTTGAAAACAATGTGGTTTTTCGTTTTCTTGACTGGTGTTGGAATGGCAGTTTATCAATCAGAAAGTCTTATCGTGCAATACAAAAAGTAAGTAGACAACAAGTATACAGTACTGAGCCAGTATAGAGAACATGTAAAGGTCAACCCTTTACAGTATAAGTACATTCCTATGAACTATGTTTAATTTAGAGACATCAGAGATAGGCATTTCCTAGTCGATTGATCAATCAAGACTAACGATTTATTAATAACTCATTTATTAGTCATGACTAACGACTAATTTGGTTAATCATTAGCCATGGCTCTTCCGAAAGATGATTGATTAGTCGTAATCTATAGACTAATATTCGTTAGTCATTTGTCGTATTAAATGTAACGATAAATGTCTAACTTCGTATCTATTCGCGGAACTGAGAGATTAACTAAATAGTATTCGCCAATTTTGTTAATACTTTAAAATTTCGATTTTAACAATTTGCCTGATTATCAAAAAATAACAAAAATGTCGAAGAATCTTCCAAACCGTCAAAAGTTTGTAAAATTGCCGAAATGATCGCAAAATTGTCGAAATATTCTCTTAAAATATTCGCAACATTGTCGAATAATTCTCAAAATTGTCGAAAATTCACAAAATTATCGAAAAATCTGCCAAACTGTAAAAAATGTGCAAAACTATCGAAAGTTGGAAAAAATAACCTGCTCAGAGACTATAAGTCATCCATTTTAGACTTTTATTTTAGTCATGACTGAAAAGAATTTAAATACATTTTTAAGACAAAAGCTTGTTTACAACTCGAATGTCCGTAAGTGGAACAAAGTCAATCCCTCATTTCAACAATATGGCAAAGCATATGCATGTACATTCGGTTAATTACTGTATACAGCTAAATGTCTAAACTTAATTGTATGGTTTACTTACTCTGCTACTTAGATATTCAGTATTGCAAAGGTCTACTCACGAGATACAACAAGAAATGGATTTTCCTTCAGTTACGGCTTGCGTTAACATTCCAATTCGTTGGAAACAATATCACGAAGAAGACACCGGATATGAGGTTTATAAACGAACGTTTGACCGCATCCACGCTTTGTCCGAAAACAATAACCAGGTACCAGCTATCGGATCGAAAAATAGAAATTTGACCTCGGGAACTGTTGAAAATTTTGGAAATTTAACCTCGATATCGGAAGAGGTTTAAAATTTTTCAAATTAGTCCTCTTAAAATTGGTGGAATTTTTGCAAATTAGTAGGCTATTTGGAAAATTTTAAAAATTATGCGAATGGGCACTGAGTTAACCAGTGGAAACATTAATTTTGGATCGCGAAATTTCACAACTGGATTGCGACTTTTCCAGGTTACAATTTTCAGTTCTGGAGGAACCCTGAAGAAAATGTAAAACAATTTTTTTGCAATTTTTAGTAGCCTATATACATGTAGCCTACTACCATAAAGATTTTGGTTTATATACTTACACTAGCTAGTGTAAGTATAAGGTTCCCCCACATTTGATTCACTCTTGACGTAAAACGCCATTTTCTTTCTGCATTTTATCGATCACATATCGAATTATCTGTCTTATTGATTCTTTTATTTCATCCTCTGAAGGAATTGGACAACGCTCACTCACCGGAAGAAAAAATTTTGCTCGACGAGCTTACATATCTAAGTGAAGATAATATGAGTCAGCTTAATTATCCATTAGAAATGTTCGTCCTATCGTGCAACTGGAGAGATAGTAATTGCAAGAGGTAAAGAAGTTGTAAAGAAATAACTTCTGGTATTAATTTAATACATGAATTACTTACCTGTACGTTTTTTTAAAAATTGTTAATTATCTTCAGCGGTCAATTACTGCAGTTTCACAATTTGTATTATGGTAGTTGCATTACGTTTAATCCAGGATTGGACGGCAACATAACCAGAACATCAACAGACAGTAAGTTAAAGCTTAATCCAGTAAAAAAAACATGAATTGAATTTTGAAATACGTTTACAGCAACAACAAAAACTACACAAAAATTCAAGTTTTAAACAGTGCTTAACATAATTGATGGGACACTAGTAAAATTTCAGAAATTGGCAAAACAAAAACAATTTTGAAGATATGTTTGTCTATAAAAACATTTTATTCGAACATATAGAATGAGAATTAGCTAAACAATTTGCTTAAATTATATATTTTCTTTACAATAATAACGGAAAACTAAAAAAGCCATATTTAAGGACAAAGTGCAACATAATTAAGTGATGGGACACTTTTCAAAATTTGAAATATCTTGCACAGTATATACTGTAAAGTTTTCAGGGGCTAATTAATGTATCCCTTATTAAAATAATATTAGTCATCAAAATTATAGTATACATGTTTACAGTACAAAGTATTTAAGTTTTGTAAAGTCTCCTAGCTATCACCTATACATCGCACTTTAAATATGGCAATTTTCGTTTTTCGTTCTTTTTATAAAGAAAATAAATAATTTAAGCAAATCTTTTAGTTAATTAACAGTGTACAGTTAAAACTACTGTATGTTATTTGTAGACAAACATATTATAAAATTATCTTTAATTTGCCAATTTCAGAAATTTTACTAGTGTCCCATCATGTGGCAATCTTATGAAAATTAAGAAGGGGCCATAAAAAAGTCCGTATATGTGAATTGTTCAACTTCAATTGTTGAATGTCTGTATGTCGGGGTTTAACCTGAATGATAATTCTTTTAATACCCCGTTCGTAAGTTTTTCTAATATATTTAAGAAAAGTATTTAAGTATTTAAGTATTTAAGTATTTAAGAAAAGTAGATTTGGTTTTGAAAAACAGAGATTACTGTTAAAATATTTAACCAGAATGACATTTTATTTTCTTCAAACTTCATACTCGAAGCATTGAATATCGTGATCCGAACAGAGTTTGAAGATGCGTTCAACCTGTCAAGAAGAGACGAAGGTGCGATTCTGATGATACATCCTCCAGGTACGGCACCTCATCTGGAGCGCCGCAAAGTTTATAATATTTATCCTGGAAGATGGCTGAAAATAGGAGTAACGCAAGTAAGACATTTTCATTCAAAACAACAAACTCAATGGAGGAGCAGGATCATACTGTGGGAATTTTAGGAAAAGTTTTATCGATAACATGAAATTTTTTCAATAAAATTATTAAACTACAGATAACGAAGGTAAATTAATATACAATGTGAGCTTAATTAACATTCATAATTACATACACACATTTACTGCGGATTATTTTCAAACTAAAACAATCACTGGAATTTCCAAAAACGCGACATAGAGATCTATCGCCCTGCTGGCAGACCCTCTTATTTTAATTATAAGTTATAACTTCTAGGGATGGGAATATTCATCTATCAGAGATCATTAACTGTAAACATTTTAATTTTGTTCATGTATTTAAAAAAATAAACTTTAAAAGAATGCAAATCACATGTGGATGACTTGACAAAATCTTCACTAAAGTTCAGAAAACAATCACTTTAAAAAATACAAGCAAGAATTGGAAATTTATCATAAAATTAAAAAAGTCATACCGGTATTTGTAGATTGATGAGTGGTATTTCAAGGGGAAAATAGATTTGAAAGGTAAAATACTATTTTAAAACAAAGGCCTTCACAGGGCTTCCCCAGAATTTTCATATTTAACTTCCTTGACTTTTCTAGGTTTTTAAATAAATATCCCTGACCAATGACAATGTCAGAATCGAAAAATTCCAATATATCCACGATTTTACTAAAATCGAAGTAGGATTTTTACAAATTTGTATTCGAAAAAGGTGGAAAGTTTTACTCGGAAAAAAATTAAAGTTCTTTCGCAAATTTGTACTCTGAAAGTTTTGAAAATTAAGCAAATGTTTTCTCGGAATCTCTTGAAAATGTTGCACATTTCTCCTCGAAAACTGGTAAAAATTGTAAAAATCGGTACTCAGAAACTTTTGCTTGGAAAACGTGAAAAGGCGTACTCGGATGAAACCTTTTGCAAACTTGCACTAGGAAAGTGTTGAAAATTTGTCAGATTTGGACTCGGAAACTGTCGTAAATTTGGAAAATTTGTCCTCTGAAATTAGTGGATTTTTAGCAAATTTCTACTAAGAAAATAATAAAAAATGTGCAAAATAGCTAACTACATGTACGAGTAAACATTAATTTTGGATTTAAACATCATTAATACGCTGAAGTTCTCTGACGTTTCCATACACTTTAGAGTTCCCTGACTTTTCCAAGTTTTCCATACAACCTGCATTGTTTACAGACAATTATTGAACGATTGCCAGAGCCTTATTCGTCCAATTGCATTGATGGTAAATCCAAAAAATATCAGGAAAAGATACTCGGATATAATGACGATAAACCTTACTTATACACGTTTGATGTAAGTAAACACATTTTGAAAATTTTATGAATTTTGTGCATCGCATGTCAACTTTTACTGATATCTGAAAACTTACAAATATTATTTGCAAATAAATATTTGCATTGGTTATTGTACTATTCGCAAAATATTGCAAAACTTTACTTATTTCGTGCACTGCGTTTCAAATTCATCAAGTTTTCTGGTATTTGGATTTTTATAAACATTGACATTTGGGAAAAAAAAATATTTGGTTTCTTAAGAAGCAGTTTTAAAATATCTAAAAATTAAAAATCCGAAGAAAATAGTCTCAAATTATTTAAGAAAAATAAAAACTAAAATAAACTATCTATTTCATGCAATTTGTATGAAATTCGTACATGCAGATATAGTTATCTTTTGATATTTGTATTTTCATAAATCTCAATATACCGATATTTGCAAATAAATATTTATTTAAAAAAAATTAAATAAAGGTTTGAAATAGTTGTTTTTTAATAAAGTCAAAATTTTTCGAAATTAGTACAGTGTATACAAGTAGTTTTTCGTTCCCAATAATACCATTTTTACAAATATATTATTTGAACACAACAATTGACAGTTTTTATTTAATTTACAGACTTGCATGACATCGTGCGAACAAGATTTGTCGATGAAACTCTGCAATTGTGTAAATTCCTTTTATCCGTATCCAGAAAATCACCCGAACGAAGTTTGCTCATTTTGTAAGAAATTACCTCATAAACACTTCATATTAATTAGTTCGTAATGTTTCATAGTTTACACAAGTTTTTTTTCAAATTTTATCTAATTCCGAAAGTTATTTTAACAGATGGATGTGCTGCTGCGGGAAGTGAAGCTGTCAGAAGTTGTACCTGCAGAAAACCATGCTCGTAGGTCAACATCAATTATAGATATTTAATAGATAGTTAATTATCAAATTACTTCCAGTTTAAACAACTTTATCAGATAGCTAGTGCTTGAAGAACTAGCGGAATATCTCAGAAATGTCATAGAAAAATCCAACAAAGAAAGTCAAAGCAATTTAAAGTCATAGTCTTTAATTACTTAAGATTAGATGTAACAGAAAATTTAAAGTCGTAGAGAACTTCCAATCAGAGAAAAATTCCAATACCAGAAAACAGAAAAGTCATAGGAAAATTCAAAATCAAAGATAATTAAAATTACTGACAATGCTGAAATGTGAAGATTCAACAATTATAAGTTTAACAAGTATATCATAATTTTTCTTCGTTTTCAGAGACATTCACAAATGTATAAAAGTTCACATACAGGTACTGTACTCAATACAAGCTAGTGTTATCTTGAGTAATATTTCAATTAACACGCCCACGCAGAAGTCGCTTCATTGGATTTGAAATTTACTTGTACTTGATGAATGTGGAAATGATTAAAGAAGAACCTATGATATTGGTAAGAAAGGTTCATTTTGATCAAAAACTACCTATCGTTTTGAGTAGCTGTATCAAAAGTGTGATTATTCCATTTTTAGTGGGCCGACTTTCTTGGATCCATCGGTGGAAACCTAAGTTTGTGGGTTGGAATATCAGTTATATTCTTGGTTGAAATCGCTAAAGTTTTCAGAAAATTACTCTTCCAAGTTGTAATACAAAAATGTATTCAGCATATGAAACTGTTGTGCTCCTCAGCTAAAACAAACTAGTTCATATACGCCCCTGACTACAAAGAAAATCACACAAAAACCCATACAATTGGTTGAACCAGAGAGTGTGGAAATATGTGAACTACATGTATATTAGGGTTATTTGAACTCAAATGTCCGTACACTGAATATGAATTTTCCATAAAAACTAATGGAAAATAATTGGACATTTAAAACTCCAAAAAAAAATAACCCATTTATAGCCTTCATTAATTTGTAGTTTTATATAGAATCTTACAATTGAAAAATTTTAAAACTGCACCCATATTTTAAAACAAAAAGCGGAAGTTACATCTTTGTTCATAAGCTGAGGAACAATGCACGCGAAGAATTGCTTGAATGTTATGTCAGAGTATATGTGTTTGTTAAACAAGTTTTCCAGTACAAATAAAAAACTCCAAAAAATAGATGTGGGTCAATATGTTTCTTTCATTTTTAGTTCCATCTCCTCAGCCTAGTGGATAACACTCCTGGCTTTGTGTGAAAACAACAGTACGATGAGATGAAAAAAGGAATTATTCAACAACTTTACTGGTCATGTTTAGAAAAGTCTCATTATTTTTAAGAAAGTTGAAAAAATCACAACTCGTAATTAAATGCAATTATACTATTGAATATTTAAAAAAAAAAAAAAAAAACTTAGCAATTTTTTCTGAACCAAAACCTTGCAATTTTTTTTAAAACTTCCTTTCACATAAACAATAATAAATACTCCACTTATATACATGTACTTATATACATTTTTTACTTCATTATTAACGATACATTAAATTACTTATTGGATTTCTTTCTCTTCTTCCTTTTGTGGTTTGAGGATTTTCTGTGACTTGACTCTGAATCTGGACTCGTCCTCGAATCCTCAGATTCGGACTCGTGCTTCGACTTTTTGCGCTTGTTGGAAGAGTCACGAGAATGTGAAGATCTGTAAATTGTAAATAAGTAAGAAAGTACTTGCAGGATTGATTTAATAATGCAAATTTTAAGGTATAGACTAACCTTCTGCGTTGCGGACTACGACTCACAGAGCGTGAACGATACCTGCTACAGTGTGATATAGATGAATCTGAACTCGTCCTTGAATCCTCAGATTCGGACTCACGCCCCAAATTTTTGCGCTTGTGGGAAGAGCGGTGAGAATGTGAAGATCTGTAAATTGTATATAAGTAAGAAAGTAGTTGCAGGATTGATTTAATAATGAAAATGTTAAGGTATAGACTCACCTTCTACGATGCGGACTACGACTTGCAGAGCGTGAACGATACCTGCTACGGTGTGATATGGATGACCTGCGTGATGTCCTTGATGATGAACGAGATGATGACTGCATACTGCGTTTGTGATAAACGTATAATACAAACA
>JAQGBX010008747.1:0-10292 GCA_034698745.1 Megaphyllum sjaelandicum
GACAACCAGCGACAGAGGGGAGGGAGGGGGTTGAAAAATAGCAAAAACTTGGCGACGTAGTATTTGGACGAGCCCTAATGAACGAAATATCCAACAAATAATTATGCAATCCATTGTAATAGAACGAAGGACTTTTCTCAAAAATCGTGTGGCGCACATGGGTCACGTATGACGTCACCGAATGACCTTTAACGCCCTTTAAGAATTGCGCCAATAAGAAGACGGGGTGACGTCACACCTCCAACGTCGTTGATTCAGAATTCTTTTCCGCTTCATTTCTGGTGAAAAATCCCTCGTGTGTTGGTGGTAGTTCACCAAAGCTTTTTGGAAAGGTCTGGTTGCTAGCTTCGCTTCGTTTAATTTATTTAAGTAGTAAGTATTTTTGAGAATTTTGTAGTCGTAAGAATGGATATTATTCCCGTAAAATGTAAAAATAATACATTATTGCCCCTGCATGCACATGCATTTTTGGTTGAAGCCTGAATAACCTTGGATTGAACCGGCGTGTTCTGACCCACATTACATGTTTTGCAATGTACCTAACCCTAACCCTTAAAATTAACCCGTTGCTTTTGTGCACGCTAATAAAAAGTTATATTTATAGCTATTTTAATAAATAATCGCTTCTTTATTTTCACGTACATGTATATCGTATTATTCATAATTACAACGGACGGCATGTAAGAAGCAAAAAAATTGCATCAGCCGACCAAATCTGTAATTTTAGGGAGGCATAACCATGATCCTGTGCTCTAGATAAATGATTATGAAACATCTACTGTACAATTTTATCTGGAGATGACTTTGCCATAGCCTATAAGAAAATGTTTTTTTTTTTTTTTGTTAAATATACCGTATATATATTTAAATTCCAGTCTTACCTTCTAAAATGTCGGACTGTCCACCCGGAAACGCCGAAAATGGAAAGAAAATTTTCATCCAAAGATGTGCCCAGTGTCATACCGTAGAAGCCAATGGCAAGCACAAAACCGGACCTAATCTTCATGGGCTTATAGGCCGCAAGACTGGTCAAGCCCCTGGATTTACTTACACCGATGCGAACAAAGCAAAAGGCAAGACTCACCATTGTTTGTTCGAGAGATCCGTTCGCATCATCCTATAAGGGACACTTGTTATTATCTTCCTCGTCTTTTTTTCAGGTATCACTTGGGGAAATCAGACGTTATTCGAATACTTGGAGAATCCGAAGAAATATATTCCTGGGACGAAAATGGTGTTCGCTGGCCTGAAGAAGAAAAATGAGCGTGCAGATCTGATCGCGTACTTGTGTGAATCTACTAAGTAAAATAAAAAGGCTTCAATTCCTTGGCTTACACTTAGCTAGCAGTTAATTTTACTAGATGGCCATTGTAGTTTTGAAATGTTCAAATCGCCATACTTTGTGCTTTGTGAAATTTTTTTGGCCAGACTTTCCATTAAGCTAATTAAGGGGGGAAATAATTTGGATGTAGTTATCTATCTGGCACATAATGTATTTATTTTTTATGAATTTCTTTTCATGTCAGTTATGTTTAAATGTGAATTTAAGAGAAGTAAATGATGACTAGCAGGTTACGAAATTAAACTGAGTGAAAATAAGTATTAAACTGCTTACTATGAATGTCTCGCAGAACAACATACATTTTATTTTTCAAATGTTATAACGTTGCTTATGGCTGAACATCCAGAATAACCTTAACATTTATAGAAGCCAGTTCAGCTGTTAGGTAACGAAATACGAATGGCAAAGCCACAAGCGCTACATGACTTCCTGTATCGCAAGTTGAACATGTCAACTTCCGTGAAGCATGACTCGAAGCTGCTTTAGGTACACTCAAGATTGGAGACACAAGACTTCCACACTGCGTGCATACATGATCCTAGAAAAAGAAATGAAAGTATGTACTTTTCCCCGAAACTTGACTGTTAGTAGAAAAAAAAACATCACATAGTGAAATATTCAAGGTGCTTGGCACATATCCAAAAGGAAGTTAAAAGGAAAGGAGGTCAAACGTATATTTAGTACGGTGTTGCAAGCGACTGAGTAACGCGAATCGTTCTATTGCATCACAAAGCAAACACTCCTTATCTTCAGAATCAATATTTCTGAAAACTGTGCATTATCTGGTAATACTTTGATTTGATAACGAAACTACTAGAACAGAATTTACTATATTGCAACATCTGAACATGTTCAGCTCCAATTTTAAAGAGAGCAATTAAATCAATATCTATGCTGCTAAACTGTGAGTAACTTTTAAGAACCCTGTTAATATCTAGGTATTTTTTTAACCTTCGTTATGAAAGATAAAACTGACAGCAGTATGCTATATCTTTACTCCACAAAAATCTTGAATTATTTTTAAATTATCTGAAGTGAATGAAAATTGTTTAAAAACTATTATATGGCAGTTGTAATGCATTAAATTGGTTCGATTTAAGCTCTATTCGGCATTATCGAATGATGCCAAACAAAGCGTGGAAGCAATTTACCAGTGTTCTATCGGAGCAGTTAAACAACCGATCTTGCAGCAAAAATGCAGCTCCATGTGCCAGCAACGAATCGCGCTCCATTTCTCCAAAACGAATACCACCGGCTCTTTTACGCCCTTTCACTGGCTGATGAGTAAGAATATCGACTGGTCCTGTTGTTCGAACCTAATGAAACAACAGTTGGTTAAAGAATGCCGCATCAAAAGTGATCTCCACGAATATGTTTAAAATGCAAACCTGGTACTTGTCCGCAACCATGTGCCTTAGCCGTTGATAGTACACCAAGCCGAAGAAAATTTTGACATTTAGCTCACGACCATCAATTCCACTATACATTGTCTCAGTACCGTAGTAATTATAGCCAGCTGCAAGAAAGTAAAGCAGTATAATCAAAATGAGAAGTAGAGTTTAGTTATAACGATGGAGATGTACTGACCGGCTTCCATCAATTTTCCGAAGTAGTCCACAGCAGAATCGTCCTCAGAAAATTTGAAAGGTGAAGCGTCATGTATAAGCCCGTGTAAAGCAGCAGACTTCCCAGCCATACTTTCCACCATCATTCCTATGTGAAAATTAAAATATTGTAATGCAGTCCTAGAACTGTTTGACTATATGGCGAGGGATTTCAATGGTTATCTTAAATTCTTGCCAATATCAAAATAATATTCACAGGGAGTTAGTTGTTCGTGAAAAATACTACGTACCAATTGTCATACGTGATGGAAAGCCATGGGGATTAAAGATGATATCGGGCGTCATGCCACTCTCCGTAAATGGCATGTCTGCCTGTGGCCACTTTTGACTGCAAATACCTTTTTGACCATGCCGACTGGCAAACTTATCACCAATTGTTGGATTTCGCTGAAACAAAGCCGAGAGACTACATCAGAAAAAAAATCTGAAATAAATTAAAAGAATCGCCCTAAATTCACGGTACAACTTACTGGCACTCTTAAGCGAAAACAACATTTCTCCAGTCCACAAGTGGAATCAGTTTCATTTCCATGTATTATTACTTCCTCGAGATAAGCATCCTCCATTGAATGATATTTTATCACTTTCATCTCTCCTGTAGCAATATCAACCGAACTATTCGAGAGAGATTATTTATATTTAATTCAGCAAGTTCAAGGTAAACAATTTAAACTACCAGAAGAGCTGAGGCTTTTCATGTACGTTTCTATATCTATGAAAGAAAGCATTTTATCATACCCATAATATGGCGATCCATATGTAAGGAGGGTTCCAATCGGTGGGAAACCATCAGGACCCAATTTTCCTTCTACCGCCTTGTTTTGATCAGAGTTGCCAAAATGATGCGACTGGGTAGGGCTTCTTCTGGCACGCAAGTCAACAAAATCATGTTTGATAACCGAGCCGTGTGCAAATCCTCGCTCATACGATGATTTATTAATAATCATTGCATCTTCCATATCGTAACCCTGATGAAATTGGAGGTGGGGATTATAATTCAGTAAATTGCATTTACTGGGGTGTGAAATTTACAATGTGCAGTTTTTTAATTTGAATTGGAAAGACAAGGTTTTTGTAGTCGTACCGTGTATGAAATAACAGCCACTATGGCATTCGTTCCTAATGGGTAGTTATCTATGTTGAAATCATCATAGGCGACTGGCCTAAAGAGAGGAGACTGAGGCGTTATTAATCTGTATAACTTGTTGTCAGTACGATACCTCAGAGCATGAGCAGGTGTCCCCATCGTTTGTTTGCACATCTGCAATTTAAAAAAAAAATTCGGAGAATGCTAATTATTAGCAGTAATAATACATTTATACTAGTTCGAGCATTTTCTTACCTGACACTGATACATATTTCTAGGGCTTTGATTAAAGTCTGAAAGAGGGGTTAGATTTGCCAAAATACTCAACATGCTGTTCTCCTGCAACTCCATGTGTGTCGTAACCTGTAAATACAAACATTTGAGTCAACCAAGTTAAAACCAGTAAGATTGAAAACTAGCATATCAATTTTCGATCACTAAATTTTGCGACGAAAAATGTAAGGTAGAAATAAAATTGTAACATTAAACGAACCTCTGGGTAAACTTCCTTAGGAGTTACACTGACGGTCAAATAAACCTGCTCAAATATCCCGATATATTCAATTTGATTGGATGTTAAGTTTTTAACTGGTCGCATCATACGGGAAGGTGTTGTAAAAAGGTACAAGCCTGGATATTGACTGACATGGTTCGTGAAAGGCACAAAACAAATTTCTATAAACTGAGGAACCTGAAATGAAACAAAATTGATACACAAATAAGTTTTTTTATAAAAAATTAAAAAGAATGAACAAAAACGGTTGGAATGATAATGACAATAGAATTATCGGTTGATTTAATATGCCGTAATTTAGCTGCAAACGACGCCCCAATGTCCTTCGGAATATAGCCTAATATTTTCCCATCGAGCTGGACCGTATAGCAATCCCTATAGGGAACCGGAGATGGACAGTCATGAAGGTTTAATCCCAATGAACATAATAACCTTGGAAGTTGCGCAACAGGGCTCTGCACTGCAACAACCTAATAAATGCAATTGAAATCAATGAATGAAACCACTCATCACAAAGGAGGTTAATAAATGTAGAAACATTATTGAAAATGTACCTGACAAGGAGCAGCTAAATGGTTAAGCAACCCACAAGGCGAACCATCAGGTGTGTTGACAGGGCAAATAAAGCCTAAAAACAAATACAAACTTTACGGCAATCTGCATCTAAGTACTTTTTAGCTACCCATGAACATATTGCATAACAATCATGCACACTGTCTACATACCCCAAGATTCAGGAAGAAGTTTTCTGCAAGTTGTGGTCCTCATTGCTTCAAAAAATGAACCACGGTGGACACAACAAAAATGAGAAACATATCTCATGTAGTTGAGTTTGTCAGCTAAAATCACCATTCCAGTAGTCTGAAAAGGATCTCAGAAATAAATCACACACTTTAATAACACCAACTGTGTTATTCGAGCGCGGAAGAAACGCAGACGAGACGAGGGGTTAGAGGCGTACTAACTACACACCAACAAAACAGCTATCATCTATACCTGCATTAGACCAAGACCAGTTTTAGTTATCACAGTTCCAGTAGCTAGCAAATATTCCATCGCTCTTGACACCTCAACAGTTTGCCGAAACGATTGCGATAGTGTCTCTAAAAATTCATAAAGATTAAAAGTGGTATAGATGTAATTCACAGATCTGAGACTGGAAAGTCAACTAGTTAGTAGAAATGAAAATATTAAACCTACGCATGTTCAATTTAAACCCCATGCCAACAGTCTTAGCTTTCTTTTCAATTGAATTTCTCAATGAAGTTAACCAAAATTCAAGTTTCTCCTATTAAATTGTACAAAGCAGAAAATCTCAATAAACTTGTTCAGAATGATTCTAAAAATAATTGATGCGAGTCAGTCAATAACCTTTAAAACTATCAAATAAAGGTGTCCACTCATCAGCACTTCATGATTCATAGGATTATCTGAAGATTCCAAAGCACATTCTCCAGCAACAGCAGAAAACAGCTTTTTTGTCATATAGCTAATTGAAGATAACAGATTAATTGCAACATTCTACGTTTTCCCTGCCAAGACCAACATTAAAAACCCACTAACACGAGGAAATTGAACTTGTCTTTTTTCGATTCCAGATGAATGCATATGCACTGATTTAACAGAAACTCAGCAATTTGTTCATTTGTGTACCATTCAGGAAGATACAATTTATGACGAAAACGTGTTCCAATATAATCTAGGATCTGCCTTTGGTTGACTAAATCTTCATTTTGAACCTGCCTCAACATCATAACAACGCATCTAATCAAACAAAATACTCAGTAAAAAAATTATTCAGAGAACACTCTTGCATTTCAAAACATGTAGCCTTATCTTTACCAATATTATGTATGTGTCACTAACCCTTTATAATAAGAATCACCCTCCTTTCCTTTCATAAGCTCCTGATGAATCTCACGGTCAGTATAGTTGCACAATGCCTGTGAATTATAAAACGCATAAAATTGTCAACATTGCAAGGAAGACATAAGTTAATAATCAGACTTTAAAATATGAAAGTTGAAAACACATTAAAGTATGGCCGTACCAAACCTGGTTTTCCAGGTTCAGGCAACCGAAAAAAACTATCTACACTAGCACCAACAAGCGGAATAAGAATTACGCCATGCGTTTAAATTAGGGCGCACGCGTAGAAAGCCTAGCTGAGCATCCAAGTTACAAGCAGCTTACAAGTCGCCAGTTTCAGAAATGTTTCCCGACTTGATTTGTGAAATCGGAAAGCAGGTTTTTAAGACACTGAGTGGCACACGGATCACTATTGGCTAAAAGTGGAGGCCATGTGCGATAGGCATGCTAGAGAGCACGTGTGTGCAAGAAATTTGGCCGTGAAATGTTCGTTTCACCTCGAAAACATCGCATGCAGTGACGCCCCCAAACCTGCTGCAAAGTGCCTGCTGAACATCAAGCTGATATCAGCGGTGGTGCAGCCAACACGGCTGGAAAAAAACAGCCAGCTGGGAAAAACCAGTCGACTGGAAAACCAGGTTTGTTACAGCCGTACCCTTTGAACCATATGAACAATTTCTAAATGAACTTCGAATCATTTGTATTTGTAATCTTATATAAACTAATGTTTTCGACTATGTATGTCTTTATAAATGTTGTGGGCTATGGCTCCTTGTTCTGTAAGTTCATCTTATGAGTGTTTTTTGAATATGGTTATTTTGCATGTCATATGAGCTACTGTATATTAGGTTAACATTACGAGTAGCTTATTCGTTTTTATTTAAAAAATTTGGGTTTTTCTATATAATTCAGTTTCTGATGACCACTCATTAAGTTAATAAGACCTATTAAATACATATTTTATCAGATTACCTTCAACATCAAAATAATTGGCACAAAAAACATTTCTTTTCTGTATGAAAACATAAGCTTTGCAGTACCATTAGTTAGGTAATGAAGAACCATTGTCTGAAATAAATGACAAAAGAAATATTTCAGGTTAAAAAATTGCATACATTTTGTGAAACCACATGGGAAAACTTCAAATTGGCTCACAGTTCCACTCTGATCAGGCTTCACACAGCGCACAGTGACCCCATATTCAGAAAAAAGCGATCCTCTCGTTCGCCACGATGGTCTAGTCATGACAAGAGGCTACACAAAAAGAGGTAAATATATAACTACAGAATAAAAACAAAGATTCCTAGTAGCGAATATAAAGGTAATAGCACACAACTCACATAATTTCTTCTCTGCATAATAAGCATCCTGATGATTTTTTCATTACCATTGACAATGAAATATCCTCCAAATTCCTAACATAGAATTAACAAATCCCATGCAGAATTACGTCATAATCCAGAATGATACAAATTTGACACCTTAACACAGCAAAATGGTATGAAATTTAATTTTTACCTCTGCTTCTTCATGATGTTGAACAAGCTCTGCAGGTGACAATTTATTCAATGAACATACATTTGATTTCACCATGATAGGGACTTCTCCAACATCCTTTTCTATAGCTTGACCCATTTTACCATCCACTGACCAAATTATTTGCACTTGCAATTTTCCACGATAGGTTGTGCCACGCAACCGGCACTGTCACATCAAAAATTATTAGTTCAATCAAATCATACTCTGCAAATGTTAGTCAATTAAAATGTAATATTTATACGGCTTACATCAGATGGAAATGTCCTTGTATTACGGGAATAAAAAAGTGATCCACTGCTAGCACACGGAATGCCAATAGTGGCATCCTAAGTAAAATGTAAATCAGTATTATTTATTATTATTATTTTCCGTTTGCAGTCAAATCCAGCTATTGGAGACCCCATTTGCCAACTTCCTCCATTAGAAGTCATGGTCATGGGGTTTACCAGTGAAAGTTTTTACAAAGTAGTTCACCATTGCCTTCCCCAACCCTCTCCATCTATCAGGGCTTTGGGACTGGCAACGATAGCAAACTGTTCAATTCAATTCCCTGCGGTCAGCACACACAGTGCCATGTGGCAGGGGGAGTCGCTTCCTCAATTCAATTCAAATCTTTACCCTGCAGTCAGTACATAGTACCATGTGGCAGGGGGGATCATTATACAATTTGATTGATACCAAATTCTCAATTTAATTAATTTTCCCGTATTTGGGATTTTAAAGAGAAGGGTGGGATTGGATTAGGAAAGTAAGACGGTCATGGCCGATTTAATATAGGAACTATCTCAGCATTCGTCTGGAGGAATTGTGGGAAACCATGAAAAACCACTATCAAGAATAGCCGACCCGGGAATCGAACCCAGGTCTACCGAATGCACGACGAGAATGCTAACTAATAGCATTTATTAGAGTCTGCAAGTACAAGTGCACATGTTCATTATTTTAATTTAATTCAGGCAATCTTTGTATAGTGACCACCTGTGTACAGTGACCAAATTAGCATTTTTTTGGTGGTCACTCTTAACAGCTTTTACTGTATATGAATTTCAATATACATATAATGTAAAGCAATACGTACTGATTAAGACGTGAACTTCCCAGACTTTTCCAGGCTTAAAAAAATTTCCCTGACCAATAACAACGTAAAACTCACATATTTTCCCAAAATTGACACTGAAAAATGCTTTTTAAAATTTGCCAAGGACAATTTTGAAAGTTAACATAGAAATTTGATTTAAAATCTTAACGCAATATTTTTCTAAAATGAGCAAATTTTGGTATTCTGAAAATGTTAAAAATTTGTGCTCGGAAAACGTGGAAAACTTGTACACGAAAAACGAGGAAAAGTTTGCCAATTTCTACTTGGAAAATGTGTAAAAATTTTGCAAATCAATACTTTTTTTTTGATAATTTCTACTCGGAAAATGGGCCATGATCAAACCATCTAGAAGTATTAATTTTGGATAGCCATGACTGCGTTGAATTTTCCTGACTTTTTCAAAATAAACCATTCTTCCCTGACTTTTTCAGGTCATTTTTCAAGTTCCTTGACTTTTTAAGGTTTTTCAGGTCTGGGAACACCTTGAACGATTTTCGGATGTAATACCGTGAAAATATTAAAAATTTGTGCTCGGAAAACGTGGAAAACTTGTACACGAAAAACGAGGAAAATTTTACCAATTTCTACTCGGAAAATGTGGAAAATTTTGCAAATCAATACTTTTTTTTATAATTTCTACTAGGAAAATAAGCCCTGAGCTAACCTTCTAAAAGTATTAATTTTGGATCGCCATGACTGCGTTGAATTTCCCTGACTTTTTCAAAATTAACCTTTCTTCCCTGACTTTTCCAGGTCATTTTTCAAGTTTCCTGACTTTTCAAGGTTTTCCAGGTCTGGGAAAACCCTGAACGATTTTCGGATGTAATACCGTGAAAATGTTAAAAATTTGTGCTCGAAAAACGTGGAAAACTTGTACACGAAAAACGAGAAACATTTTTCCAATTTCTACTCGGAAAATGGGCCCTGAGCTAACCTTTTAGAAGTATAAATTTTGGATCGCCATGACTGCGTTGAATTTCCCTGATGTTTTTCAAAATAAACCATTCTTCCCTGACTTTTCCAGGTCATTTTTAAAGGTTCCTGACTTTTCAAGGTTTTTTAGGTCTGGGAAAACCCTGAACGATTTTCGGATGTAATTCCGTGGACACATTGGCAGAGTAATAACTCTGTTTAAAGCTGATACTCAACAGGCTTCTTCGTTTTATGAATAATAAACCAAGGTGAGAATTATGAAGACGAATCGAAAGGGGCCAAGG
>JAQGBX010008748.1:0-10292 GCA_034698745.1 Megaphyllum sjaelandicum
CGCGATGCATTTCAATTCGGGCCATGCATGTTTCTTCAGCTCCTGGAAGCTTCGAGTCAAGTTAACGAGCGTTACTAAAATTTGGCAAAAAAAGAGGGGGGATAAAAAACGCCGATCGGGATCAATCGCAATTACCATGGATGCACACCAATTGGCTTTTGATATCTGTATTCATCGGCCCTTCCTCCCATTGCGTACTTATTCCCAATGTAGCATTTACCCGATTTCTCGCTTCCCTTTTTCGGATCAATACGAAACGCATGCATGATGCCAAGAAGTCCAAAGACTTCATCTACGCCTCAATGCGCCACCTGTTGCGCCAAAGGGATGCATGCTCCGTTGCGCCTCAACAAACGCACTGTTCCAAATTATGGAACGAACACATTCGAACACGTTAGCGATGGAACAAGAACGGCAGCATTCGAGCATCCTTTGGAAAAGGAGGGGGTGCTGCGTTAGGAACACGTGGAAACAAGTGTTCGAAATTATGCATGAAACGATCCGATTGGAACTGCATGTATAGAGTATATCCGTTGGAACTTTCTGAAAACGTTCTCGGTATAGAACAGCACATAGCGTGCAGATGCCAACTCGAGCATTCTTGAGAAAAGGAGGGGATGCTGCCTTGGGAACACGTCGAAACAAATATTGCGTTCCCAATTCAAATGTCACCGAGTGTTCGACATTATGCGTGGAAAGATCAAATTGTAACTTTTATTTAGAACACGTCCGTAATTGGGTATGGGACAGCACGGGCAGCAATGGGTATCGAACATTTCCAAACGAAGCGAGAAAGTGCTGGAAATTATGGAACGATCAAATTGGAACAACATGTATTTGGAACATGTCCGTTGGAATTGTATCAGGAACTCGTTAGCTGTGCACATGGGACAGCACGCGGCGGGTATGCCAAACTGAACATGTTCTTGTTAAAAAGAGGGGGAGGGCGTGGTGTTAGGAACACGTTTTCAGAAATGACACAAGAAAGTGCTCGACATTGTGCATTCATGGAACGATGAAATTGGAACTATTTACAACACGTCCGTTGGAACGTTTAAAAGAGTTAGGAACATGTGGAAATACCTTGCGTTAACAATTAAAGTGTTCGAAATTACGGAAAGATTAAACAGGAACGATTTAGATCATGTTCGTTGGAATTCGACAAACACGTTGGCGATGGAACACTAACAAAATCGAACATTCTTGTTCAAAGAAAGTGTTCCTAATTTGTTCCACATGCAGGAACAGGATTCCTTCAATACAGAGCTTTTATGCAGGTTTTTGTTCCCATTTTGCATGTGAAACATTGCGTTTAATAATTGAACGTAAAAAAACTTTCCACAATAATAATAATAATTATTTTTTCACAAAATTTCCACAGCTTCGGTTTTGCATCTGCATTTCGGTTGTGGAAATTTATGTGTGGAAAAATTAGTTATGGAAGTCTACAGCGATCAATTATTAAACGCAATGTTTGACAAAACATTCCAATAATGGCCTTTATGTTTCAACTTGCACAAAAAGACAATGACGTGTTCAGTTTTACGCATAATTCCTCAATGAAAACTAGAATTACGTTCGATTAAGAACTCAATTTCATTTCAAGTAAGAGCAATAAAAATGTATTTTGCAAACACGCAACATTCGAATTGTAAAAGGTAATAGCAAACCAATTAACGGAAACAGATGCATTTCTTTTTTTAAAATAATCGCAATTAACAATCTGAGGAATTTTGAAATAAAATTTCCAATTTTAATAATTTTGTTTTCAAAATAATGACCGTGCTCGTGGTGAATTTTAAATAACCAAAAAAGCATCGGATTTCTGGTCAAATATAAAAGTGAGGGCGTAAATAATCGAGTTGAATTGTAAACAATTAAGTTTCATGACAGTTTGGAAATGCAACTTAAACATCCTTGGGAATTAAGAATTTCACGCTATAGTATGCATATACACGCAATTTAAGCTCTATACGAACGAGACATAAAAACTAAAATTGAAAAAAAAAATTAAATAATAATTCATACATATCCATATTTGGTGAAACTGAAAGTGGTTCCTTTATGCATGTTGCGGGCTTCATGCATGACATGCAAATATCGCATTTCAAAATAAAAAAAAGCGTTAACAATCATTCCGACAAAAAGCACGCATTCCGGTTGTGATTAATCATCGCTGATTAAAGGATCACTTGCACAATATATTGCACCAAATTCCTTTAGCGTGCAACAATTACAAAATGGAAACGTATAGTTAAACTAAAGTTTAATCGTCGATTAAAACTTCTCGAATATAGAGATTGCGACAACAGATAAATTTACATGCATGCATGCACGCAAATACACTTTTTACGTAGAACTAAACATATTTTACTCTGAACATGTTTTAAACAAAGTCATATGCTTAAACACTTTAAAAAGTCGTTCCGAATTCTGAGCGAATTAAACGTCGTGGTGTACAGAATAAAGATATTAGTCTGACTAAATTGTTCATTAAATAATGAACAATATTTGTTTATTATGTATTAAACAAATAGATTTTGGCAACATTATAAGCCTAACAAGTTTCAAACATTTGAACGCGTTTAATCGTAACTTCGGTTGCACGCCAGCACCGAGCTCAGATTAATTTAATCGACCGTTAATTATTCTCTTGATCACTGATAAAATAAAGGCTTAATCGCTGATTATGTAGATAATTAAAAAATAATATAAACATGTACAGCTAAACATAATATACTGAACATATGTTCTAAACATAAAGTCGTATAAACACTTGAAAAAAAGCCCGAATTCTGGGCGAAACGTCGTGATATATAGGCTATAAATAATAAAAATATTATTCCGATTAAATTGTTCATCAAATAATGAGCATTATTTGTTCATGATGTATTAAACAAATAAGATTTTGGAAAAATTAGGCCTAACAAGTTTCGAACATTTGATCGCGTTTAATCGCGTGACGTCGAATGCACCGATCGAGCTGAGATTATGATCGACCGTTAATCATTCTCTTGATCAGCGATTAAATAAATGTATAATCGCTGATTATTTCTACAATTATCAAATATAGAGTTTAACCGAGCAAAGAGTAAGTTGGATTATATAGTGTAAATTGAACATTTTTTGATTGAAATTTTAGGCCTAAATATATATTTTAATATATGTTCGATGAAATATATAGGCTTAGTTTTGTTAACAATTACATCATCAAAAACAAGATTTTGCCCTAAACAATAGATTCAAATCGTGCTGCAGCTGCATGCGTAACCCTTTAACACCTGCACGGCCGGCTTCAAAAAATAAAAACAATGAATATTGTTTTATACTTGTATACATGTGTGAAAAGTCGAAATGCAAAATCAAGTTTTGAAAAATAATTTGAAAAAATGTAAAATTTCGCGTATATATATAGTCAATCAATGCAAATGTACATGTCATGAATATACCCTCAGAACTTAATTACATGTAAGCCAGATGTTTTGATGAAAAGAATATACGGGTATCGTTAACCGGTTCTATAATCACCAATTACAGTTATCGGTGTTTGGTGCAATGCACGCACTGCATGGTGAAATTTCAGTTATCAAATTTCGGAAATTGTTCGAAACTTCCCCGTGCAAAATAAAAGTTAGGCATCTTAGGCCTAAGATGTGCTTAAAGGTCCTTTATTGACTCTGACATCACAGATTCGATTTTCAAAGCAATAACACTTACATGTATACTGCATTTAACTGACCAGTTGCATATTTACGGACCGTGCACATGTCCATTCGCTCAATAGCCTTGCATATACGATCCATGTATATGTACTTAAACAGTATACATGTATGAGATATAGAGTAAAAAGTTTACTTCAAAAAATTTCACTGTTACGAATTAACGTAACAAGACCAGCCTAACTAGAGGTCATTTATTCGAAGAATAAAGTCTAAAACTGCATCAAAACGAATCCATGCATGCATATTGCAAAGGTGCACTTTTTAAATTCGCAAAAAAAAAACATGTGCATACTTTTATGTACAGTTTATTATTATTTTGATGGACAGTATATATAGGTCTACAATTGTGAGACCCTCGTTGACCATTACATACATGTACACCGCGAAATTGACTCCTCAGAAAATGTTTTTGGTGTGCAATGGCAAATGCATTAATTGGTCAGTTTCATTTATATACAATGATAATCAATGCAATAGTGTATGCGAAGACTTACATTATATTGACCATTGGTCATGCGCAAACAATTCTCCAAAAATCAAACCATTTCAGTATTCAAGTACATGCATATAAAGCATACCTACAGTGCGATATAGCTTAAACATCGTCGGATGGTCAGTGTTACACGAAGAAGAATGGTCAGCCGGATTTAATTAATCCATTTTCAGTATTTTTTTTAGCATTTGACGAACTGTCCCCTATTTCAATACATTGTATGCATCAGCAACACAAAATAGTTGATCCTCGATATACACACTGCTGTTACTGTGGACAGTGGTCAAGCTTTTTGGATAACGTCCCATTCGCCGCACTTTGGTCATGAAAAGTTATTCAGCAAACCAATTGTTGCTTCAGCGAGGAGTATAGCTCCATTCGCACTGGTCAATACTGCACATCTATACAGTGTATACATGATGACCATATAACAGACCATATTCGGTTGTTTTCAAATATGAACTAAATTTCGTCTCAATTTTAGGAATTTCAAACATTTCAATAAAAGTTATTACTATTTAAAATTCATTTTCATTTTCATATCCTTTTACGAACGTTCTAACATTTACAAAATCATATATTTTTGTGCTTGTATCCTTTTTAGTCGTTCAATTTATGTGAAATCCAAATGTGAAATCGCGGGTATGGTCCGAAGCCCACCTCGAGTTAAATTTAACCGGCGATTAAATCAAGTTTGTAGGCCTACCTTAGATACATTGTATCTGTATAGTGAAGTACGAAATTAACATTTTCACTGAAGACACAACCATATGCAGTTCATATTCTCAGACTTAATTCTGCCAAGAAATGCGAACTTTGGTCTATTTCTTTGAGTTGAAACAATAGATGGTTTCAAAAATTGCACAGAAATTGTTTCTATTGGCATGTTTAAAGAAAATAATATTTACAGGGGCACGATTCAAAATCATCTATCGGATCCTTTCTTGAAATCCCAAACGGTCAACCAAGATTTGCACCAAAGTTCAATCAACTATAAACTTTTAATGACTGATGTCTTTATAGACTCATCAAAGACTGTCCCATCACAGAGAATAGCTTTTAAGGTAATGTCCATTTACATGTATATTCACTGGTACGCACTCAAAATACTGCAAAGTAAAACATCCGGCTGTCCAGGAACCAACTTTCTACCAGCATGGATTGGTCATACCTCTCTTCAATTAAGACAGAGGTCGTTTGACCATCGGATGGCATTGCACGAATTGGTGCTAACCCAACATCAAACATCGATGAAGGACTTCGAAGATCTAAAGGGTTCTATCTCGGCGCATTGGTCATTCCTCTCTTTAGTACAGAGGACGTTTGGCCATCGGATGGCATTGCACGCATCGGTGCTATGACCTTCCACGGAACTCAAACTTCGGCGAAGGACTTGGAACGATCATGGCATTCGGACATCATCCTTAAGATGATGAAAGACGCCGTCGTCAAAGAGGGTCAAGGGTCGTCTTACCTGGCCGTCGTACAATCCTTATAGAGCACGTCGAAATCCTTGCAGGACAACAGCTTGCACCTGTTGACCCCGGGCTGGATGGCGCCCAGGCCCCTGAGGATGCGCACTTGCTCGACGTTGCACACGAGGGGCGTGATGTCCAGCCGCTTGAGCTTGGTGTAGACGGTGTGCAGGCCGCACACCAGATGCTTCAGGAAGAGTTCGAAGGCCTGCGGCAGGCACAGCATGGTCTCGCCGCTGACCACGAAGGCGGCCACCTTGGCCCCTCGGTACTCGATGAGCTTGCACTCGTTGGCCGTGGGGTCAGTGGTGGGCACCGTGTTGGCGCCCGGCGGCGGCGACCCCCGTTCGCAGCCGGCGTAAGGATGGACGCCTCCGTGGTGGTGGCCGCTAGTCCGGTGGTGGTGGTCAGCGTGGTGGTCGAGCTGGTGCAGGGCCGCGTGCACGTGGCTCAGCTCGTTGCCGGACAAGAGCTGCAGGTTCTTGCCGTGCATGGCGGCAGCAGCCGCCGCGGCCAGATTGGCAGCGGTCACCGTGGCCGGAGGCGAGCGGGCTTGACCGCCCAGCGACGAGGGCGCCGTGGCGGCGTGCAGGGCCGGCGGGCTCCGGCCGCCCGTGGACGACGGCACCGGGCTCGGGCTGGTCACCGACGAGCCCGTCGTCGGGCTCAGGCAGGGGGCGTTGGGGTGCGCTTGACCGCTGCTCGTGTTCAGGTTGACCGGCTGCGCCGCGGGCGCCACGGCCGGAGGCGGGGGCGAAAGGGCCCCTTCCTCGTTGCCGCTCAGGCTGTTGTTGCTGCTGCTGTTGGAATCCATGGCGAATTTGTCGCTGCTGGCCACGGTCTCGACAAACTTTTGCATACGAAATGCCCAAATTCGTCACCCCCTTTCGACGGTCGAGGAAGAAAAATGTGGGTCGGTTTCCAAAAGCGGAGTCGAAACGTAGACACTTAAAAGCGTACACTTTCACACCACTTTCATTTTTCTGTCACGGGTTTTTCCGCAGTCGCCGAAAAATGTCGTTCCCGGTGATGGTGTTGGGGGGTGCGAAGTGGCCCCAGCGCGGCAACGGGTAGCAAATCGGGTCGATGCGCGCAACTGCGAAACTACGAAAACTACGTCCCAAGTTTTCGGCCCGAAGTGAAGAGTCGTTTTGACCAGCGTCCGGCGGCCAGGGGTCAGCTGGGCTTGGGGGGGGATTCGAGCCACCCTCCCTCGTTTGTACGAATCGCAGTTGTTAGCGGTGCCAAATGTCCCGTTCCAAGGCTTCTTCCATTCGTACTGATGCTGAGCGTACGTTTGTTTCGGTACGTAATAACGCGTTCTGTTCGGCCGATCGCACGCGTTGAATGGGGCGGGAGTTAGAGGAGAAGGTTTGCCTCTCAACCGATCAACGATGGACGAGGGGAAGGGAGGACGCGACGCCAGGGGGCAGCACCGACAACGGAGCGCAACGCTCCGGTGAACGGCTAGAACCGAGACAGACGCGGTACCCACTGACTGCAACGACGAAATACAGAAAAAAAAGCACGTGGCGGCCTTTGCCACGTGATCGGGGTCGAAAGCTGCAGAACGATATGCCGAGGGAATTGCATTAGGGTGCTCGGACGGAAGCTTTCACGAATCGTACTTTTGGCAGACGCCGAGTCACGTGCAGGGCCGAAGGAATGCCATCGGTTATAGTTTAAAAAAGACATGCCTACTGCATTGCATACATGCAGCTTCCTATTTTTTTATACGGTTTGCGAGTCGATTTTTGATGTTGGGTTCGTTGTTGTTCGTTCCCTAAGGGAATTCACTCGATGATAGTTGTGGGCACGGAAGTGAAATAAAGTTTGATACAATTTGTTTTCCGCGGATTACGAAGCGGAATGACTAGAAATTGGGAGTTTCGGTATTATTTAATCCTCACGCGTCTGTATCACTATTAAATTTTAAATTTAATGAATTCGACCACCGCGTCTGATGTTGTGACCATAGAGTGCGCTTTTAAAATGCAACTTAAATATGGTCAATGTGCCCAACCTTAGGCAGACTGGCAGTTATCAAGACGGTATAGTTATAAAATAAGGCATTGTGGTTTGAATGCATTCAAAGGGTTTCAAAATTGTATACTTTTAAAAATGGATTTTTTTTAAAATGCATTAAAAAGCACTGTGATACCAAAAATTAAAAAGTGTATTCGAAGTCTTATTCTTGTAATTCAACATTAGAAGTTGTGTAAATGTGCCAAAGATTAGAAAGTGTATATACACGTCTTAGGGTAAGAATACATTGAAAGCTTATGGCAGGCGCTTACCGCTCTGCGTACAACTACAAGGTGAGACATAAGTCTGTTTTCGGATCAAACAACAAACAAAATTATGAAAAATACTATATAATTTATGGATTGATCGTGATGAGATGGAATCGAATTGGTGGTATATATGGGTAAAAACACGCAGAATGCTTATTGTAGGCGCAACAAGACTTTACAGACTTATGCCTCACCTTGTAGTGGTATATACGCAGAGTGGTAAGCGCCAACAATAAGCATTCAATGCAGGCCTATTCTTACCCTTATATTCTTAATTCTATTTGGAACTGAACTTGATTTTCGAATAAGTTTTTGAACTGTTGAAGTGTTGTGTGAAGTGTTGCGGTTTGTAAAACTACAAAATCATTAAAGTACATCTTCACTTGATTTTTGAATAAGTTTTTTCAAAAATCAAGAAAGTTCAGTACTGTATATGTTATCAAATAAAATTGTGGTTTGAAATACTACGAAATTAAAGTAGGCCTACATTAAAACGGGGATAAACAGGGCCTAAAGGCATAAATACAGGGTGTGAAAATATAAAAAATTAAAAAGTGTAATGCCTTTAATTTGTGCAATTGTTAACTGCTAAACAATAGAATGTATACCAAAACAATAAAATGTTTTGTTATAACGTCTTAAAAAGCTATGAAAACTAAAAATCGGATACAGACGTTGTCACGTCGACTCAGCATACCATCTCAGTGATGACCCCAAACTTCATGAAAACCCAATTTGATGGACTCGAATTAATAATCACAACTGCATGCCTTGTATATTCTGAATGCAAATATGAATAATTCCTGCGTCCGTTGTTACTGCACTCTATAATTAGCATCCATAAATTTCGCCGATAAAAACGCAGCTTGGCTTATTAATTCGAGCCTCATTTTCTCCAAACAACAAACTGGTTACTAGTTAAGTTTTTTTTTACGACTCGATGTTTAAAAGTAAATTCCAGGGCGTTTATTTTTGAAAATTACTTTTCCTTTTAAAACGCATTGCTATATCGATGATCAACCTTGGTTCACGTTGCCCGAAATTGGACTCAAATCGAGCACCAATTTCTGCAGTTGGAAAACTTGTCTTGAAAGCAGTGTACGTATACGTCTACACTGGAATTGCCTGTTCATTTAACTTGTTCCTATATGTTCATGAGTGTTGCTGAATGTTCCTTATTTCTTTATGACATGCAACATGAACAAAAGTTCCTTAAGTTTCCTGTTTCCATAAAAAACAGTAAAGGTCGAAGGAAGTTTAGCAACACGAGTAGGCTAATCATTTCTGTTTCTGTGAGATTGTTGATTCGATGAATAAATCACGTGCTACAGGCTCTTAACCTACGTCCACACTGGAGGAAACAGAGGGACTTCCTGTTTCTGTTGCTTGTTCATTCAACATGTTCCTTAATTCTGTTGCTTGTTCCTTCAGCGTGTTCATATTTGTTCTTGGATGCTGCTGAGAGTTCCTTATTAATTTATGCATGGCAACAGAATCAAAAGCCCCCTTAAGTTTCTTGTTTCCATAAAAAGAAGTAAAGGTCGAAGAAAGTTCAGCAACACGAGTAAACATTTATGTTTCTGTGAGATACCGCACAGTCAATTGGTATAATTCGGTATGTACTAGCTGCTTGCTGCATGTTCCACTCAGGTGCATGTTTCTACTGTCTAGAAACGAGCAAACTGGAGTACGCTGTTCCTATAAGCTGCATGTTCGATACAGTATGTTTGTTTCCAAAAAGTTCCTCTGTGCTTCCAGAAACGTTTTTCTATTTTTC
This sequence comes from Megaphyllum sjaelandicum, assembly GCA_034698745.1. Lineage (NCBI taxonomy): Eukaryota > Metazoa > Arthropoda > Diplopoda > Julida > Julidae > Megaphyllum > Megaphyllum sjaelandicum. The sequence goes on from JAQGBX010008748.1 coordinate 9,762, forward strand.
CAGAAATATTCCTCTATGCTTCAAAATAAGTTCCTCCGTGTTTCCTTTCGTGGGGTGGACGTTGCTTAACATTTTTTTCTCCGCAAATTGGGAAAAGTAACAAAATGGAGTCACCCCCCAAAACTCCCCCCTAATTACAAACGTCAATTGCATTCCTGGGTGCGATCCATCAAAAGGCAACGAGAATAATTTTCAGTCACATGAATTTAATCTAGATTTTGGAGCAAAATGGCCGCCCTTGGTTGGTGGTCCGATTAATACGGATTTAATGGATGAGGGGTGGATCTGCCATCGATTTCTGGCAAGAGGGAAAAAGCCGGGCCAGCTAGTGCGGACCCGCAGCGCCACCCGACGCCCACTTGGTGCACTAATGCAGGATCATTCATTAGCATCGATTGGGATCGAGGAACGGACGAGGGGAGAAACAATGAAACACTCTCCTTGTAAAGCATTATAACGCCGCCTAATCGGCCACCAGAAGGCGTCTGGGGCGCCAAAATCGAATGTGTTCTGTTTTCGTAATAATGTTCA
>JAQGBX010008749.1:0-10288 GCA_034698745.1 Megaphyllum sjaelandicum
CAAATGGATATCCATAATCATCCATATGATTTTTATGGATATCCATACATCCATGTATGGATTTTTCCTCTGGGGATAAAGTTGCAATGTCCCAAAAACACCTTGAATAATTTCGAAACTTGACAAGTTATGATATTTATTTGTTTACCATTAGTAACAACATGGTTAAGGGTGTGTAAATGAAGTTGACATGATTTCGGCATCTGTTTAACAAAACTTTAAAAAAAATACTTTACAAAAACATCCATGAACAAAAGTATTAGACCAAGAGATACACAGGACAAAAGTATTAGACCACATCAAATTAAAAATGCGTTAAGCCACCTCTGGCTTTTAAAACAGCAGCAATGCAATTTGGCATTTGTTTTATCAAGGTTTTACATTCATCTGGTGTTAATTCATTCCACAAATTTTTAATGGTTTTCTCTAGCTCATCCTTAGATTGTGACTGAAGCTTAGCCATTTTCTTCTTCAGCAAGCACTAAAGATTTTAAATTAGATTTAGATTCAGGCGGTAGCCATATAATGCAACTGATGTTACAGTCTTGCATTTGCTGTTGCACAATTTTGCATTTCTTAGTAGGAAAATTTTTTTAAACATATATGGCTGGTCACCAAACCGAAGACAGGAGCTGTCTTTAATTAACTGTAAAATTTACTCTTAGAATCATGATTTGGGGGGTGCATGTCTTCATTGGGCATTGGTCGAATATGTATATGCCACAGCGCCATTAATGGAGCAGTTTATAAAAATATTCTGACAAACTTTATGGTACTTAGTGCTGAAGACCAGTTTGATGACTAACAATATATGTTTTAAAAACAATTTTTCTGCTCATAAATGCAAAATTGTGCTACAGCAAATGATAGACTGTAACATCAGTTGCTTTGAATGGCCTACCGCCTGGATCTAAATTCAATTGAAAATATTTGGTGCTTGCTGAAGAAGAAAATGGCTAAGCTTCGGTCACAATCTAAGGACGAGCCAGAGACAACCATTTAAAATTTCTGGAATGAATTAACAACACCAGATGAATGTAAAAACTTGATAAAACAAATGCCAAATCGCATTGCTGCTGTTTTAAAAGCCAGAGGTGGCCTAATGCATTTTTAATTTGATGTGGTCTAATACTTTTGTCCTGTGTATCTCTTGGTCTAATACTTTTGTCCATGGATGTTTTTGTAAAATATTTTTTTAAAATTTTGTTAAACAGATGCGGAAATTATGTCAACTTCATTTACACACTCTGAACCATGTTGGTACTAATGGTAAACAAATAAATCTCATAACTTGTCAAGTTTCGAAATTATTCAAGGTGTTTTTGGGACATTGCAACTTTCTGTGCTGGTGGTCTAACACTTTTAGCTAAGGGTTGTACAAGAAACTGTAACTGCACCTGGTGAGATGAGCCGAATTCGCCTTAAGTAACGCTGAAATACGAAAAAAATCTGAAATCTTTAACTCACTTTAAAAGCAGCATACAGCACGTTTTTTGTATTGCGCATGCGTCATTTGGGCGGAGCTAAACTTTACGGTACGCATGCTGCGCAACGTAGTTTAGTTTAGTTTAGTTTCATGATTATCATCGCGCCGAAGCCTTATGATGATTTAGGTGTGTGACACTGGTAGCGGCCCTAAGGGCGGCTCGGTGGGAACGGCCAGGTCAAAAACCCAATTCTCACACAATAAGGCCTGGGTAACACAGGTTTATTGCAAAAAAAAAGAAAATGAGACGTACAAACAAGCGCCAACAGGCGAACACATAGAAATAGGAACTTACTCGCTAATCGCCTAACCTTTATAACCAGGGAACGAGGAGCACCGGCGACCGAGCCCTAACCAGGTAGTCCGCGCCTCGGACTACTGGGACCTGAGACGCCATCTGCAGCAGAGAGAGAGAGCCCCGAACAACGTTCGGGGAGAACTAATATAAGGGAACGTGGCTGACGTCACACGCCAGCCACGTCCTCTGCATTCAGGCTCGGGCGCCGCCACAGATGGTTGTCACTGAGAGAGAAAGAGGTGGGTTGTCAGTATGATTTTTGTTTTCACAGACCAGAGGGGGCTTAAGGCGGTAAGGCGGAACTTAAAAGAGGCAAGTGAAGGAGCCTGCACAACTGCACAGGGGAGGTTGTTCCAGAGTTGGATCGAGCTAGGAAAGAAGAAGAATTTGTAGAAGTCGTGATTAGGAGAGAAAAGTCGCACTTTAAAGGGAATGTATGCAAATATGAAATGATTTTGAGTACCCCTATTGATTCATCCACTATTGTGCAGTCAGATACAGTACATGTACGATGAAAGATGGCATTAATCACTACGAACTTTAATGTTTTGTAACGTTGCCTTCATATGTATTTTTTCTGATATACTCATGCTTCTGTTGGCAAACTATGTTTCTATGATCGTTTTATTGAACTTCTTCTCCGACGTAAATCTAATGTTTTTAAATTTTTTGTAAACGTTTACATGGGCCACTGTCCAGGCCATAGGCGATAATCCGCCTTTAAGACTGTTAAGATGGAGAAGATTAATTGTAATGCCATTTCTGAATTAATATATAGGACACTTGCATTCCTTTTACCCTCACCATTGGCGAATGTTGGGCATACTATGGTGCCATTGCGGGCATGTCAGAGGAAAAGCTTGCTTGTGCCATCAAATATTTCATCAGACTCCTCAACCTGCCACCTGCCAACACCGTCAATAGCCAGTTAAGGTAAAGAATGACATTTCTTACTGATGGACAGTTGTTTCCCCGGTTATAGGATAGGAATTTTTGACCATTGAACTGTTTCTTACAGCGGTGGCGAGCTGCGGAGGGTCGCATTTGCAACAGCGCTTATCCACGAGCCGAAACTTCTGATTCTGGACGAGCCTACCGTGGGTATAGATTGCATCACCAAGAAAAAGTAAGATTGACTTTTTGGTGTTAAAGGGTGCTTTAGGTAGCCATGCCTCAGCCGTAATTTTTCGTTGATCATGCAGCATGTGGGAGCACCTGTTTAATTTGGCCAGCGAAAAGCAAACCACCATCATCTTGACGACGCACTATATAGAAGAAGCGAGGGTCGTCCAAAAGGTGAGCGATATTTAATTACCACTGGTGTGTAACATTTAAGGCTATTACAAATTGATTTCTTGTTTATATAAGTACGTCCGCGCCCTTCCTGATGGTTAACCCTCCCCCTGTCCAACAGGAAAGAAAAAAAAATGTTTTAAATAAAGTATACCTCCCGGAAGACGAGTACGTTCCACATTGTATAACACATTATGCGTTGGCCTACTCTGCCATGTTGCTGTTGCAAACAATGTTTCCTTTAATTCTTTTAATACTGAAAGCGAAGCAAACATAAAGTAATTTTAAATGAAATTGTTCTGGAAGGTTGGAATGATGCAAGGAGGCACTTTAGCCGTTGAAGGAGACATCGAAGTTCTGCTCCAAAATTCTGGCTGCTCGTCTTTGGAAGATATCTTTCTTAAAATCTGTCAGAATCCGTCATCTGTCTCCAGTGTTGTGAGTTCAGGCATGAGTGAAACAAATTCTGCAGATGTCATAATCCCTCACAACGATAAAAAAGGCCAGTGCATATCTTTTGACAACTTCTGTATCAGGACCTTTGCCCTCAAAGCGGTAATCCGAAAGAACTTCATCCACCTTTACCGTTTCCCAGGGTAGGGATTGTTGTTTTTAATTTATTTGTTGTCATCTGATCTTGGTTCCTTAAGGACTTATTTGCTTTACAGAATTCTCCTCATCGCGGCTATCCTTCCTTGCCTCCAGGTTTCCATGAGTGTGCTGTCATATGGAACTTCCTTTGGCCCGCAACAGATGGCGCTTGTCAGCAATGACCTTGGTCCCATCGGTTCCCAGTACCTCAATTTTTTGGACAATAACTTTGTGAATCTGGTAAAGTCTTCTTACACCCAATTAAATTATCTATTTTACAATTAATTTATTGACATTTTCATACATTTTCAAGTCGATTTTGATCCTTTACATATTTTCATGATAGCGTTGTTATTTGTGATATCCAGTGAAATAAATATAAAAGTGAGAATTGAGAAAAGACAGGGGTTGGAACCCACGTCCTTTACTTTTAATACAAAATGGAGAAATAATATCAAATATGAAATGTTATATGGAATTATATACATTTCAAAAGTTTTAAACTAAGAAAATTCCATTATTTTAGCTGATCATTACCCAAATGGCTAAAAATTGTTCTCACCAAAGTTTTTTTTAACCTTTCCATTCTTTACAGGTATTTTTCAACTCTGTGACAAGCGCATTTGATGCACTCCATGCAGGAGAGGTTCGTGGCCTCATTGATATTCGGGAGAATTTTTCTAGAGCACATTTAGAACGGTATGTGTTGGCTGATCGACGACCATGATTTCTCAATCATATTTTATTAGTGTCTATATGAATATAATTGTTGCTTCTTTTAATTGAACAAGAGGATATTACAAGAATATATCCCCTTTCATTGCACCATTTAATTCATGTTAACCTTCCCTTGTAGAGTTCACACATCACCTTTGGTGAAGGGTGACGTTTTAAACGCCAGCGTAGTTAGCGTTGCGTTAGATAACACAGGTAAGTGTACAACATTTTCTTTTTATTAGTTTGGCCAATTGTCCCTTTCTTTGCTCGAATACGAATGAAAAAAATTTCAAAATCAGTTTTTCATGCTAGATTTTGAAATCAGTGGATTACTACGGATGCAGGCTCTGATCTCTTTCGGACAATTCCTCCACTGGACGTATGGATCCTTAGGATTGAATTCCAAGGCTGCTCAACCTGTGATTATGGTAATTTCTACGTGAAATTATTGTCAAGTTTGTTTTAATAGCAAGAATAATAGCGGTGAACCGCAAGAGTTTTGAAAATATCAACATTATTTTGTATAATTTCCTGTTTATTTGCAATTGTTTAGTTTGACGAGAAGGCTGTCGAATATATTTCGCAGCCAAATAGTGTTCTCTCTTGTATGGGTGTAATTGCTATGTAAGTTAATATTTAATATTTATTCAAAACTAATTTGTTTTTTGGCATTTTGGAAAGACAATTATTTGCCACAGTATTGGCATTTGATTTATACTAATTATTATGGACGTCTCAGTCGTCCTAAAAAGTGATTGTTTCTGTCTGACCATTGACTTTTTTTTAGGGCGACTTTTTACTTGTCCGCTGTCATAGCCATCGTAAATCTTTTCATAGAAAGAAGTCATGGGTATCTTGAAAGAAGCATCGTGGCAGGTAGTTATTTCATCCACCAATGTTGTTTTACTGAATATAATACATGTAATGCGGCTAAAATGCCTAATTCCCACTAGGCAGATTTCTGCCTTTTACAGGCGTTGCGCATCCTTACTTCGATCTGTTGCATTCTGCTCTCGGTAGGTGGCGTTGCCATTCAGCCGAATTTCTCTGCCTGAACCTGGCATGTTGCCCTGTGGTGGGAACATCACATGCTTTCCACAAGTCGGAAGTAGCTTAAATTTCCATTCTCGTTCTGTACAGTGGGAATCAGTCATTAGCATCGCAATTGTCAGATTGCCCTGCCATTTTCGAGCCATTTTATGGTCAAAATGCACCAAATTGAATTGGTTGCTATAAATGTTTGGTCGAAAGGGCCATGCGGTACTGTAGATTGTAAAGATGGAATTATAAAGCACATGTCAGTGGTGCTACAACATTTTAATGAATAACGTCATTGTAAGATTTTTTAGTAACGTCGTTCATTATAAATGACCCATTTTTTGGACATTTTATTCGAACATTTAATCGGGACTTATTTCTGACATATAATTGGATGATTTTAGGACATCCAAAACTACAAAACAAAAGTACCCCCTTATGTCCGATAATATGTCGGGGAAACATGAATTTCTACTTCCAAACTTTTTAGAATAACTTGGCAAAAACTTCAGCAAATAATATAGAGAGAATATTTTTTCCCAATGTGTTCATTTCTCAAATGAGTCTTTGCAAAGCTTTTGATTTTCATAGCTCAGTTTTTTATACAGGTCTAAATCCCAGTGAGTTGGTCTTTGGGCTGATGATTACTCTGATGATAATTGTGGCCGTCCAAGTGATCATTATCCTATTCATCGCATATTTCATGCTTCTTCAAGGATTAAGTCTCGGAGGAGCCTTTTTGCTTTTTCTAGTTTTATACTTGCACGGTGTATGCGGCGTTGCATTTGGTGAGTATATACTCACAACCTTAATTTGTGAATGTATAGGCACGATATCTTACAAATGCACAGTACAATTTACCTGTTTTTCAAAGGTATTTTGGCGTCGCTGTGCTTCAGCCAAACCTACCTTTTGCTCAGCTTTATGTCGGCTGCAATCATATACTCTGGTTCAATAACAGGTAAGGACATGTTTATGTATATGGATCACCATTGTTTTGCTTTGTCTCAATCGCTGGAAATTGCCTCATGATTCTGTACTAAGCGAAATTCAAAAATATTTGGTGTTACTCTTTAGGCGGTTGTTCTCCCTTGGAGTCTGCGCCCATTGCCTACCAGTATGTTATCTTGGCCTTGCCAATGGCTTTTCCGACAAAAGCCATGAGCGCAATTTACTTCGAAGTAATTTTCTGCGGTGGTGCAGTGATGAATTCGTTGGTTTGCTCACTTACTTGGACCGCAATCTTCCTAACAGTTTCCATAACAATTTTGAAAATAATTAATTAAGATTGCTATGAACAATGCGCGCAATGCAATGCTAAATAACTTATCTATAGTATCGATTGACGGTCGTAGTTTGAGATCCTTTTTGGTATAACTATTGGACTGCTGTTTGGACATATGAGAAAAAAATCAGGATTTCTTTTTCTGTTTTAGAAAAAAAAAACATTTCAAATATGGAAATTTATAAAAATCAAACAGGGTTTTATTAATAATGTTGGTATAGATTGAAATAGGTCGTTGTGGATTCCAATGTTTCTTTTCTGATTATCCGGAGAACTTCATTATTTAGGTTTCCCGGATAATCTACCCTTACTTAACATTTGTAAAAAAAAAACCATTTTCTCTAGTCTCTTTATATCTCTTTATTTTATTTATTATTATTTTTTTTGGAAACTATAAGAACGTTTCGAAATAATTCAAAACTTAAAAACAAATTTGCTGAGATTACGTAGGTTTCTTAACAAGTTGCAGAACACGTTCTAACTTAGTGGAAATATATCTTTACCGACATTTTGTTGTGTTTTTATTTACAACACCACTATTTTCAGAAATCTGAATGTTGCAGAAATGTAGCCTACTTAAAATTTTAATAATTTTATTTTTTGATTTTTGTTTAATGGATATTTGCATGACAAGGGTTTGTAACGAAAGCCATTTATAAATCTCGTGGGGACGTGCAGAACTCCATCTAATTTGAGTGAATTTGTCTGAACATTGATAATGCTAACTACGGTTTAAATGATCAAATTTTGACGTCCCTCAATTGAGGTTAGTCTTAACAAGGTTCGAAAGTACATGTATGTAACTATATTTTTGTACTAAAAAAAATAAGCGGGGCTTTGAGGAAACGCGGCACCAACGTTTCCGTGTTGGGGTAAAAATCATTCACAGGAAAATAATACAACACTTATACAGTGGAAACTGTTTAATTCGATCAAGTTGGTTCCAGCGATTTAGACAAAATTAGCGGCTTATACAGAAATAGGCGCTGATGTCAAAGAACACGCTAGGATTTGACCTTATCAAAAGAATTTGCTCTCTTTTAAAAATATCTTTATTTAATCGTTTATATGTATTTAAATGATATTTCTTTTAGAAAATGTTACAAGTAGTGTTTGATGTTGCAGGGCAGCATAGGAATAAATTGGTTCTAATTACCGAGAAAGGTGGCTTAGAGGTTAGCATCCTCGACTTGCATTCGGTAGTCCCAGGTTCGATTCTCGGGTCGGCTATCCTCGATTGTGGTTTTTCATGGTTTCCCACAATTCCTCCAGGCGATTGCTGGGATAGTCCCTATATTTAATAGGCCATGACCGTCTTCCTATCCCATCCCTTCCTCGTTAAAATCCCAAATACGAGAGATATAACCAAATTGTGATGTTGGGATCAATCATCACCAGACTGCTTACAGTCTGACTTAAATTGTATAATAATCCCCCCTGCCACATGGTACTATGTACTGACTGCAGGGTAAAGAATTGAATTGAATTGACTGTTTTGACAAAATTAAATTTAAACGTGATCGAATTAAGCGGCTTTCACTTAATTACTATATACACGTAATATATTTTTTAGTATTTTTTGAGTTCATTGCCTTGATGACCTTTATTCCTTGATACAGCAGTTAATTACTGGTTAAAAAATAATTTCAGCTCACTTGCGTAATCTGTGCCGCTGTGTCTATTAATAATTGCCAAATAAGTTTGTAACTTTGCATGTTGTACAGAATTCGTTGAAAGGATAATATGGAAGACAACTTGGTTATAGAATTAAACTATTGTCATTGTATTTCAAAACATTGGAATCAAATGTTATCTGTTTGTTTATCGAAACAAGATAATTTATTTCAGTGCATGTGTTTTATTTGCTAGTTAATGGCTTGAATGGCAAACAGTGCCAATGTGAATGACACATCGACGTGCATGTATCACGTGGGCAATAAAACTTGAAGCGACACTGGAGTAACACTCCACTGTGTCGCAATGTACGTGACGAACTGGTCTCGGATTTTAAAGTAAGTATGACCTTTTCACTTCTCTCTGGTCGATGCCTGCAAATACCATAATATAAATCAGATATATTTTTGCCAAATTGGTTGTCGGAAATGCGGCGTCGTATCTTCGTAGAAACTTTAAGCCTAGTTTTAGTTTGTTTTATTAATATGATTTTAAGTAACAAATGGTTAAAAAATAAAACAAAGCATTAATTGTCTTATCTCGAATTTCTATAAAAGTGGCGCTAACATCTTGTGCCAAGCGATCTGCTACCATACTGTGTCTGCTATCTAATTCGTGATAGTGGTAACTTCTGCAAACAATTTCTTTTAAAATATGATAATAATTTCTAGATTTACGTGTACCATATAGCATCATTCGTATATGCTCAAGATACATTGTATTAGTTGTTGTAAAGGTTTTAATTCGATTGTATATTTTAAAACTAGCGGGAAGGCCCGGCTTTGCCCGGGCTGTACTTAAAAAACTCATCATATACCGATCGATACGCCGGTAAAGCCCGGCGTTGCCCTGGGAAAATTAAAGAAATCATAAACATTGACCTGGGTAATGGCGTTCTTTTTTGAATTACCCCTAAGTCACACAAACGTCCTTTTTGAATAGACCCTTAAATCACACGCACCGTACGCACGTCCTTTTTGATTGGCCTCCAAGTCACACGTAAGTCCTTTTTCAATGACCCCTTAAGTTACACGCACGTCTATTTTGAACGGCCCCTAATTCACACGCACGTCCTTTTTTATTGTTCCCTAAGACACAAGCACGTCCTTTTTGAACGGCCCCTAATGCACGTCCTTTTTGAATGACCCCCTAAACCACACACACATACGTAATTTTTTGAATGACCCCTAAACCATACGCACGACCTTTTTGAATGGCCCATGCCCACAAACACGATCACACGCTTACTATCTATCTATCTATATAACATAGAAAACGACGCCATCTTGGTTTTCTGTGGCTGGCCCTCTGGCTGGCTTTGAGGGTGGCATCCATATGATTGGCCACTCATGGCCGGCACACACCCCAGGAGCGTGAACTCCGTGGGGAATTCCAAGGCCATAAATCTTTTTTAATTTGCCCTGGGCCATAAAATTGTCAAACAAATATTCCGTCCCCCATCCGGGATGTATCCAAATCATATCGCGCCATCTTTTGGAGACAAAGGACAGCTAACTCTTAACTCCTGATCGCATAAAAGGGGTTAGAAAATCAAACAACAATTTTTACCCGGGAAAGGCCGGGTTTTCCCGCTAGTTTTATATATAATGGCGAATTCGGCTCACTGAAAAAGTGTACACCCACGTGCACCGGGTGCAATTTTCTGCACCCGCTCCACTCGGCTCGGAAATGGTGCATACTTCGCAGAAATGGGTGCACCTACGTGCACTCTTCGACTGGATACAACCCGTGCACCGGGTGTGCTCCGCTGCCACCAACAAGGGAGCTGGTGGCAGCGGTGCATCCAACATGGCGGTTTATAATCGTCAAGGCGTCTAGAGGTCGCATCGCGCAACACATGTGACGTCATTGGTCTACACCCACAAGAAACTGTAACTGCACCTGG
>JAQGBX010008750.1:0-10287 GCA_034698745.1 Megaphyllum sjaelandicum
AAATTGCTGTTTGGTCGAGGTCTTCATACTACTTTATTAATTCATATTACCGACCACTTGAAGATGGCTTCACTTATTTAAAAATTTTGGTGGAAAAACTGTTGCTTTCGATTATAATAAAAATAATTAAAGTCATTAAAATCTTTAAAATACGTTGAATTTAAATTTCCAAAATAATCTAATTACGAAGATACTTATGGGGTCGATTAGCATATTGCGATACATTGATGTCTTTGCTTTGAACATTGACTGGAAGTCTAGAACACAGCCATACTGAGATTCTATCGTTAGTTATCACAAACAAACATTGTACAAAAGATATCGCATGCATTTGCTTTTAATAGGCTGCATGATTCGATAACTGAATGGGTTAAAAGCAGAACGGTATAAGTGACAAAATTGCAAAAAGTGAGTTAAGTGCACAATTCCAGCACTTAGGGGGCACATTTTAGGTATCAGTACGATAGAAGTGACACGTATCATGTGCTGCCATTTAGCGTCACTAGATATAAGTACATAGATCATACAATTGTATTACTTTGAAAAAGTTTAGGTGTAATTATTTCAAAAGGTAAGTTAAGTCACTCATACCATTCTGCTTTTAACCCATTCAATTGTTATAACAATTTTATAAAACAGCCTCCTGCTCGACACCCTTTATGGTGCAATGCAATAGACTATGAAAAATATAATGGCGACTGTCAAGAAAGTTGGTCATAAATGGAGGTGTGCCTAACAATTTTGTAGTAATAAACTTACCATCGACGATTTAACATATGGGGTATGGCCAAATAAAGTTAGTATGCTTTATAAATATCTCGAATACATCGCGAAAAAAATTCTCAAAAGTAACTCAACTCAACTCAACTCCTTACCCTGCAGTCAGTACATGCTGTAGTGCCATGTGGCAGGGGGGATCATTAAACAATTTGATTGACCCCAAATTCACAATTTAATTAATTTTCCCTTATTTGGGATTTTAACGAAAAGGGTAGGGTGGGATTAGGATAGGAATACGGTCATGGCCGATTTAATATAGGAACTATCTCAGCATTCGCCTGGAGGAATTGTGGGAAACCATGAAAAACCACAATTGAGGATAGCCGACCTGGGTTTCAATGACCTGTAATTGTCACGCGCATGACATTACTTGTGTGGTAGATCGATACATGAATGTGACATGCGAGTATACACTGTACATGTATACCAATGTCTCTAACCGAGCTTCATCGACCGGAAGTTTCCAGGTAGCATTTCTATACATGGATCCATGTGTAAACCGGTCATTATATCCAACCGCGCTTGAAAAAACTAGCGTGCAGCTTCTAATTTTAGTTTTGTTTTTGCACTAGAACAAAATCGATAGCGTTGCACTTTCTTTGTGGTCACGCTAAAATGGCTGTGGCGGCCATTTTTTCGGTCTGCTTCCATTAGGCCAAGTATATTTTTTTAAGATTGTACAATATGCAAGATGTGCTACATCACCCCACAAGCGTCCAATAAACCACTTGCTAAATCCGGTTTCGAAGCTTAACAATATTAAGCCCACATTCCATTCTCGCTGCTAACCTAAATCGAACTGAAAACTACAATGATGCGTTGCAAGGTGTATATTGGAACAATCCAAGATGGCGGGAATTTAGGTCACAAGCGAAAAGTTGCAGATGATTAATGTCAGAAGCTAGCATATCATGCCGCTGGTCACAGGTCATTGAGGTCAAACGACAGGTAGTGTGGTTTTCAGCACTAATTTCACAAAAAGACCACTTGGAAAATTCCAAAACACGTCTTCAGAAATAGATTTGAAAGACTGATGCATGAACGATTTGGAACAAGGAACAAATTAAAGTATCCTTTATTCCATTAGCTTTAAATACTGCAAAGTTGCAAACAATAAAATTGCAGAAACTGAACTCAAATATGTAGCATTTGTTCCACGGCAACAAATACTGTCAACGTTGGAACTTAGTATCAGATTTCCGGATATATCCAATACATGTATTATATACGGACTCATTGAAGGCAACAAACATTTCAAAATGTGTTTTTTTGTGTGTGTGTGTAATGCTATACAAATTTATACAAAACCGACCAAGGTGGCTTAGTGGTTAGGATTCTCGCATTCCATACACGCGGGTTCGATTCCCCTGTCGGCTATTTTGGGATGGGATAAGAAAACGATCATCATGACATGGCCGATTTAATATAGGTACTATCTCAGAATTCGCCTGGAGAAATTGTGGGAAACCATGAAAAACCACAATCGAAGATAGCAGACCCGGGAATCGAACCCGAGTCTACCGTTCCCATCCCATCTTTCTCGTAAAAGGTCCCAGATACGGGAAATATAACAATTGCGATGTTGAGGGTGCTGTCGACTGCTTAGTCTGATTTTATTTCTACAATGATCTCCCCGGCCAAATGGTAATATGTACGGACTGCAGTCTGTAGGGTAAAGAATAGAATAGAACATACCCGTTGAAAGTCAACCGCTTCCCTTGGACTTGCAGAACATGCATATGCAATCCATAATTCAATATCAGCAAATTACATGTGTCATTATTGCTAAATAGAGGTGCAGGGAACATGTTCCTCTTAATTAGTCTTGTCACGTAATACCACCTCAAGCAAAACGAACGTTTTTTTTTTGTTATGCTCGGTCTCTAGTTGAGGACTAGACGTAATGCAGAACCTGTTCCGCCATTTTACATTAGGAATACCCGCTATTGTCCGCTAATCCGGACAGGACTTTCTTTTTTCCAAACTTGTTTCTTTAATACGGTTAAAATTATTGTATACATGAAATGCGTTCCTGTCACTTTGGCACCAAGTGAAAATCCAAAATCAGTCGTAAGCGCCATCTTGTTACTTCGTTTTAACAAGTGTTCAATTACCCAGTCGACACGCAAACAAAACCTGGATCTGACACAAGTTGTGCAAATGCAGGGCACATGGAGGTTTTTACTGCCAATGGTGTTTATAGTGATGAAAAATCATTATCATCTCCTCGTAACGTACCGGTGGCTGGGGTAAAAGTGCAACTTAGGTGATTGCCCCTGTGCCATAACGACGTACCCTCGGTCGGGGGTTGGGAATGATGGGACGGAGAAGCGAATTATTAAAAATGCATATATCCTCTAGAAAATGCGGCAACACACTGGCGCTAATCGCCGCCACTTGCGCTTCCGGGTTCCAGAAATAAGCAATCTGTTTTTCTGCCAGTGAATAAAGCCGTAGTTAATTAAATCATAAAGCAATAGCTTTCCATTTAAAAATCTTCGGAAGGTATACTCTTGGGTTAACGAATGAATGCCATTGAAAAATTTACTTCCCTCGATGTTTCATCAAATTAAATATTGGGGTAGATAAAATTTGAAAATGTATATTAAGTTTTTAAAATAATGGACTACGCCTCAGCTCGATCCTTGTTGTCGTTGAATATATTTAGACGAGCTGATTCGTCAAATTCATAATATTTAGAATTATGGAAATTAAATCTGCGAGAACCCTGGCACACTTCCATATGATATTCGTTAATAAGACGTTTAAATGTTCGAAATTTACATGGTATTTCTTATTCAGACTTTTGTGTTAGGAAAACGCCATTTTATTGCTTCATTTGGTGTCATACCAATTTATAAAGTTTTCATAATGGGATGCTAAAGAAAAGAGCTATTTCAAAACGAAAAATGTGAAAAAAAAACAAAAAAATGTGAACAGAAACTTCTTGAAGTTTGAAAGCATATTCATTTGGTAAAGGGGATATATTTATATAATTCATATTTGCTAAAACTTTTTGTTTTGTTTATTTTTAGTGGTCGAAAGCCAAAGGCGCACCGGACCCGATTTCGGAACCCGGATTAGCACCTTTAGGAGTTTTGCCCATAATGTGGGAGGAGATGTGTACGCCGTTGATGACGACACCTTTTTCATAAAAGGCTTCAGGTTCGACGGGTTGGCACATGGTAAGACGATCCTAATCAGCTTTAAATTGCCATTATATTTTGATGTACTTATCTGTGTATTCAATTAACCATCTCATGTATTCGGACAGCATAATTTGCATCAATAATTTTAACAGATAATTTTTTTAAATATTGCATAATTACACCATTTTCAAGCATTTCGGAGCCAATGCTCCAATTTGCGATAAACATGCAGGTAACAACAATATCCGTTGGAGCAAATGCTCAATAGAAAAGGAAGAGTTGCGATTGGTGTAATTTCCTTTTTTAGTTTAAACTTTAAGCATAAGTACAAACAAACGTACATGCACTAGACTATTTTTAATGTTTTGCTAAGAGAGATATGAAGCAATGTTTTTTTCCGGTGCAATAAAAATTCTAATCAACATTCCGGCAGAGTTCGCTATAAAGGCATAGCTATAGTCATGCACATACATGTATATAATCATGCAGCTATACAGCAAACGTTGCACAGTTTGGGTGAACGGACTCCCATTTCGATGGAGCACGGAAGAAATCAGCTGAAATGTCACTTTCCTGTATAGCGAAATATGAAAATGTCATTTTCTGGAGCGGAAGTGCGAAAGCTACAATGCCCTGCCGCTATTCATGCCTGAGTGACGCCATGTTTATCAATTCCAACCATTATATTCCAAAACTGGCGCTATTTCACGCATGAATCGATGAACGATACGCTGCATTTTTGGACGCAACATGCATTCTGATTTACTATATGAATCAGTAATATACTGCGACGGCGTTATATGAAAAATATCACACAACAACCGCATATCACGTTTTAAAAAATGCAAATTTCATTTGTACCAAAATCGTGAATTTGAAAATCTGCATGTACTTTATACAGTCTCAACATGTAGGGACAATAGATTGTTTGGATGGAACATCTTTATAGTAATTCAAAACCTAACCTTAAAACGTAGAAAATTGGGTGTTTCAATTTAACAAATAACCCCTAGGTAGTGCATAGTGGACACCTGACCCCTAATTTGCAGGTGTTTCTGTCGTGTACCCCTTTTCTGAGGGGGCATCAACCTTGTTCAATTGTTAATGCTAGTATGGCATGAAGGTTTTGCACGCAAAACATCCCAAACTAAAAACCAGTGGGGATTAGAAAGAGGTTTCGCAATATAGCTACGCTTGGAGAGGTTAAAAAATGTTATGTTCGGAGAAACTTACAATTTGTGAATACAGGTGGAAACAGTAAACCAAGGAGACTGGAGGAGTTAAGGTGGAAGTCACAATTAAGAATGATATTTCACTCGATCAGACGATGAATATAAGTCAATAATTATGTCGGCATTAATAATTTTATGATTAAATGTTAAAAAAATTGTAAAACTGGCACATTCGAAGATTCAAATTTTTAAAAAAGAATAGTAAAAACTGACACATTTGAAGATTCACATTTTTAAAAATGGAACAATTCGAAGATAAGATATCACAAAATCCAATTCTATAAGGCACTTCAAATCTCTCACTGTTAAAATGTGCGTGACATGAATATACAGTAGATGTGTAGTTCTCCATGGATTAGTATGCATCCATACACTACAGTACCGGTAGGGAAAATAGGACCTAAGTATGATAAAATAATACCAAACTTTCCAAAAATATAATAATAATGGTAAACTTTACTGAATGTATACATAACAAATTTAAATCCTCATTTGATGGTTTTCATTCCAAAGTTTTAATGACTGCACTTTAATAGCCCGCAACATGACTTCCTCTTAGTCGCTTTTTCACCCTACCTGTCATTAGCATATAAGTGTTAAAATAAACATCACCTCGCAATTCACACATTGTTGATTACTGTTTTTGTTTAATTGCAGATACGTATTTCTGGGCAGGAAGCGGTCCCCAACCAAGTGCCCAAGGCTTTAGGGTTTCGGACGAGTTTGGCCGGTAAGTCAGAGAACGTGACCAATAAACATTCAAGAGTAAACATATGTGACGCGCGTAACTATAATCTGAAAATTAAAGTCACGATGTATTAGAAAGGTTATCTGAGGCGTTCCTTCAGCTATAGAGTTACCGTAATAAGAAAAAGATCGAGGTGAACTTGTTCTTTTTTTAATCAAAGACAAGACCATAAACACAGTCGATTAGAAGCTGGTGCTACTTTCCATGATAAATGCTCATGCAACTACATTCTTCTGCCTGTCACAGATGGTGTCCATTCCGTACCAAACTTTCAAAGAAAGCAATGCTTTAAAAACTGACATGTCTTATATTCAAGTTTAAGAACTGAATTGTGTCTGCAGCTTGCTGTAATGACTCAATTACAGAATATTTCCATTCTCGAGTTACAAATTCATTCATTCTTGGGAAATTTTGATGTGCAACGTCAAATTCGCAGATTTGCGACCTTTCAATTTCTGCATGTGGACAGTTAAGTTGGACATTTAGGCAACAATGGTTAGGGTTTTAACTTGAAGAGATTACCTATAACTTCTATCAAAACAAATGCAAATCCGCATTTCCGAGACAGCGAAATTAGAGGTACTCAGGCCGAGGTTTTACGAATAGCACTTTTGGCTGTAGTGGAATCACATGAATGGACATGCTAAATGGATTAAAAAGTCACTCAAGGTTATCGCTGTTTTTATAGTCTAAACCAATTAATGCATTTTTTTGGCACACGTGACTGCATGATTCACTGCCAAAAGTGTCATTCTTTAAGTTTCTAAATACCGCTAATGTAAGCGAGTGATGTGAAAAAACAGGCATGCTTGCCATTTGCAATAAATTTGTTGTTGTTAAAAAACAAAAACAGGTTTTGTACCAATTAATGAAGAGAATACGCATATTTGGCACTTTACCTGTAATTAGCAAACATGTAACATTTGGCGTTCGTATAAAATCTCCAGCGGTAACAACTGGCATTTAGGTTACGTCAACAGCACCCTTTCGTCCCAAAGCAGGTTCGAAATTTGGCACCTTATGGCCGCTGGCCCATTTATTCCGGTAATCTACGAAACAATGGGGGATCATCTTCAATTTTCGTTTTGGGGTCAGATTCTCGTGGGCGTTGCACACATCATCCGTGAGATGGTGCACGAAAAAGACAATTAATCGTTTCATTTGCAACGGCAATAAAGTTTTTGTAACGTCCGTAGTTACGGTGGCATCAGGGTACCACTCACTCACCTGATAACCGTAGGATCAATGGGGCCAGGCTAAACAGGCAGCCGAAAGAAGCACGAAGTTCACTCATAACTAGGCGGAATTAACATAAAACTGAGACGAAAACGCGAATGCTCGATTTTAGGTCCGTACGAAGTTAATGTTTCACGATTTTTGAGTAGGCGTTCTTGGATTTCTTTGGAACGAGGCAGCCATCTTGGAAGATTTGACACTCGCTGTAACGCAAGGGGGCGTATCAATTTTAAAATCTTAAATTTAAAATGAAAATCAACGACGAGTAGGATTTTCGCCTTTAATTGGGCAGTTTAGCGGCAACGCTTTATTAATAACTTGTTCCAAAATTTTAGGAAAATGTTGGAGAGATCAAGACGACGTGTTAAAGGGGTTAAATTTGCAAAGAACGCTTTCGATTTCTTTGTGAGGTGTCAGAGACGAGAGTAGAAATATGGTTGCCTTTCGAATAACCCTTTTCAACCCATTGGCTATTACATGGACATTGCTAATTAGACATTCCTAAATATATTTTATTCGAGATTAATTTTCAAGAAATTGTTGTCACATTCACGAAGTGGCTAATTAATATAATAGATAGGGACATTGCTAATTAGACATTCCTAAATATATTTTATTCGAGATTAATTTTCAAGAAAATGTTGTCACATTCACCCAGTGGCTAATTAATATAATAGCCGTAGATGTTTCCCAATTAAAAGTTATTATTTTGAATATTTTCAAGAATACTGGATAAAAGAAAATAAAGCAATTTCAAAATGAGAGAAAATCAGCTATTTATTAAATTTGTTTAACATTGATTTTCCTTTGTTTTGGAGCAGATCAATTCTATTAAAAATTGCAACAAAAACTTAAGTAAGTGCCCAATATAATAGCCAATCGATAAAGGCATGATTAAATTTTTCTGAAAAAATTGTAAGCAATCCTAAATAGAAATGAATAATAGAAAAAATGGTCACTTTCAAAAAAACATACAGTATATCAGATTAACAATGGGTTGAAAAGGGATAATTTTGAATGCCTCTGAACGATGTAATTGTTGCAAAATTCCATTTTGAATAAAAGAATTTGAACAGGTTGTACATACTGTATGTGCAGGCTAAACAAAACAAATTTGAATTTCATATTAAATTAGTTTTCAATACGTTATTACTGAATTTAGCCCCTCAAAGTAGGCCTAATTCATTCAGCTATACGAAAAATAGTTTGAAAGTGATTGTGTTCGATTTTCAACGTTCACAAGAATTTAGAATTTAAATTTAATTTTTCGCAAATTGCATGAAGTCTGAATATGTACAATGTACAGTACATGATGTGAGATGACAAACTCTTAACAGGATGCGATTATAAGTGTTCCACAATTAATTATTGGCTTTAGAAAAACGCCTATATCTGACTCATTTTACAAGAATGTGCATTGATATTCAGAAGTTTTTAGTTCCCACGTTTTTATGAGGCCTACACCCACATGAGGCTTTGTATTCAAAATACACGCACAGTATTTCATGGGTCAACACTCGCTAGACGATACAGCGTGCGGCAAAAATGTGTTGTCTACAAAGACGGAATGTTTACATGTACTGTAATGTGCGATGATGGAAATTCATGGTTGAAGAGTCAAATTCATAGATTACTCGTTTTAGACATCCAATCTTTCATGGCTTCAAACTTTTATTTCTTTGGCAAGTTATTGATGATGAAATATTACATGATACAGTGTACATATGTAACCTTACATGTAAGTTATATACAGTACATGTAATCTGGAATATACAGTATGAAATTAATATGTCCTCTTTTCCTCTTGTATTATTCCTCTTGTCTATACCGAATTATCTAAAAACATCGTCTGAGTTAGTAAAATGAAAGAGAGGAAACAACTTGTTCATGATTATGAGTAGGAGCACGTTGAGCTTGTTACCAGTGTCGCTTAGTGGTATTGCAGACGCTTACCACTAAGCGACACTTGTTTTAAAGCGACTGGTAACAATCTCAACGTGCTCCTACCCTATGACTAAACTCTTAAATTGTACACCAGATGAGCATTGAAGTCTGTGGATAATCTATGAACTTGAAACTAAAATATATACTGTAACATGTATTTGCGAAGGATGACTAGTAGTCAAAAATGATGTCAGTGCGTGTCTGTCTCGTCATGACAACAGCTTTTCATCAGTTATATTTACTTCCTCTTCTGAGTAAGAATACCAATGTATAAAAGTTTGGTTTTTGTACTTACCCAAACAAATTATTGCATAAACGTATTGTTCTCTTTGTTCACTTTTATTATAAAACTTCATAGACACAAAACAGCATCGGTAAAGAAATTGTGCTATTTAAATCCAAGTAGAATAATCTGTGAATTCACAGCAATTAAAACTCCTCCTGATAAAAAGCTCAAAGAATAAAGCAAATTGCATTATTTAGCTTCTACAATAAGTAAATCTAAGATCCAAAACTGTTAACATTATGTAATTTTTACTACTCAATTTACAAATTTTTGACGTATTTTTTTTATTTTAGGGAGGATTCGCTAAAGCGTTACGATGGAAAGGATATCTCCATCAGCTTACCACCTGGAAAGAAAATCCGTGACATCAGTTGGTTATCAGTCTGGTCGAGAAAGCAATCGGTAAGTGGATGCTATAGAAATGTTAATAATTTCTTAAACATTCCTGCTGCACAGGGTTACATTTATAGCTTTAAAATCGCATTCATACATTGCGCATGAAGCTATTTTAATAAGTTCAAAATAAAATGATCGCCTTCTGTTTTGACAATGTTTTTGTTATGCAGGCTAATTTGGGTGACGTCATGATTCCGCCCAACTTCCAAGCACCCCAGCCAAGGCCCATTGGCCGCCTGGGTGGAGGAAGTGGAAGAGGTGGCGTGCGCTCTTCGGATGTCACCATCATTGACTCCAAAACGATATTGATTCCGCAGTTCAACTATGATGGAAGCCTTCAGGGTAAGCTAAAAGCATGCTTTTTTCCTGGAAATAATTACAGGGTGGTGACCAAGTCCTAAAAGTCCTAAAAAAGTCCTAAAATTAAAAAAAAAGTCCTAAAAGTCCTAAATATTCAGCTAAAGTCAGATAAAGTCCTAAATTTTCAAAATTTTATAGAAACTTTAGCAATTTTAA
>JAQGBX010008751.1:0-10286 GCA_034698745.1 Megaphyllum sjaelandicum
GCCACTCCGGGAGTACCCAAGTGTACACTCGGGTGCTCCGAGTGTACTCTTTTTGGACAAGTGAAATTCGCCATTAGAAGACTGCTTCCCACTTTTCGAAGAAGAATGTTATAAACATACTTATAAATATATGAGTGTTCAGCCTGGCTCGGCTAATGTGTCACTTGGAGCCACCTCATTTAAACGCATTATAAATTGTTAGCCTGCTGGGTGGCGCTAGTGGTTGGTAAGTAATCAATTATTTAAGCAAAAACCCGAACAGGTTAATTTTTAAAAAAGCGACGTTTCGACGCCATGCATCTTTATTCAAGACCTGACTCTGCACACCAAAAGAAATATGGAATTTACATGCACATTTACATTTACATGACGTGTCGTCTGTAAGGGCTCTTGATGATGAACATTTTTGGTCGATAAGTAACTTTCGTGCTTTAAATGTTTTACCATGCTCCCACCCAATGCCCGTATCTGAGAAAGGGTTATAAATGCGAATTGGTCGTATACCTACAGTAAGCAATACATAGGGTCCTTAAGCGAAGACATTTCATTTACATGTTTGCATTTTCGTTTTTAAACAAACGTTCGATTGTCGTTCGTCAAATCCAGAAAAAACAACAAAATAATAAAAAGCATCTTCATTATTTTCGTATTAATTCACATGGAATAACTATATTCAAAGTAAAATCTTTCCAGTGTTAGCAAAGTTTTCTATAGAACGCATGCTACATGTACGTTCGTATACAAGTCGGGCCTTCTTCCGCATTATTTCTTTCCGAAGATTCCTTACAACATTACGGTCATGGAGTTTATCACCTTATCAAGAAAGCCGTCCTGTTTGCCTCGTTCCCATTTTCGCACTTCCATTCTCACCCCGCTTACGAATATAATAACGGGCAATAATAGCATGCAAATTTCATTTGCATCGCGTTACCCTTTAGCACGGCGCTCTCTTACTCCGGGCGAATTAATAACCGGTCGCCGCCCACACCTAACCCCCTCCTCCCCCTCCCTCAAAGTTATTAAACCACCAAAATATTGAGCATGATTAGAAGCATACGAGAGAAATGTTGCATGACTTATGATGCATCCTCTGGGGATGGCAAATTATAGAGAGCACGTATAGGTAGGCTATAAGTTGAGGAGAAGGGGAGAGAGAGAGAGAGAACACCACCTCAAATATCAATGAGAGAGAGAGCGAGAGCGTATAATCCACTCAAGTAATCCGAAATCAAATTTTGCACTCATTTTCGACTGAATTATTCAGCAGCCCAAGAGTGCGGGCGTAAAACTAATCGTTTTGACATTCGGACTGGCGCTGCTTCATTCTCGAAATACGTGTGTGCGATGTACGTAAAATAGGTCGTAGGTAAATGCGATCGAAAAAAAATCATCCTCGTAGGACCACGTGAAACAAGGTGAGAGATCGCACCCCCCCTCGTGCATTTGCATATAGGCGAGAAAAAAAAATTAACTGGCAAAGTGTAAATACGCGTTGCGAGACAGAAATTTCTTGGGATGTTAGAATCCCCTCTCGGCTTTCCTTGTCTAAATCCCAACAATTTCGAGCCATTATTTGGTATACAAACGAAGCAACAACAGCAAAACCATCACCTCCGAGTCTATATACCTCGCCATTGTTCAATTGTTTACCCCTCGATTCGTCGTCATCCCCAATAGGCAAGCGTCGGATGAAGAACCGAGCATTCAATTGATCGTCGTTAATTTTTAACGCCGTACTTTTATGCAACATCTCCTTTCAATTTGCTCGTTAAGCTTAAGGCTGAACAGACTGGTTTTTTTTTGCTCCTTCCGCCTCTTTAGATCATCGGTTCAAAATGCGCGAGTAAACAATGTCTTGCTTCGGGTTGCACCAAACGGCAATTAAAAAACTCCCAATCGTCGATCACGCGTCGAAACTAATCCTTTGCACGAAGATGCACGATTATCCTGGAAGATCGGAACTAACAAAACGGTAGTTACATTCCTTAAATCGTGATAAGTCATTTAAACTTGAAAAGAAAATTGAGTTGCTCGTAAAAAAACTTGTGGTTTTTGGAAAAAATTGCATCTTTCTTGGTCAAAATGTGAAGAGGTTTGGAAAAAAAACTGTAAATGGTATATTGAATAAACTGCCATGGTGTTTAAAAAAGTCTATACTTTTTTTTTGCATCGTTTTGAAAAACTGCGATTATTTTAAATGTACCGTTTTTGAAAACTGTATTGTTTGAAAACGTTGTACATGTACTGATTTTTAAAACATTGCAATTTCTTAGAAAAAATTACATCGTTCTTGAACATAATGATGTTCGGAAAAATTTCGATGATCTTTTTGAAAAATTTAAAACGGTCTGTTATTAGAATAATTGTGGTTTTTTTAATGTGCATGTACATGTAGTAATTTTTTTCTTGGTTTGTTTGATTTAGCAATGACCCTGTTAATCCGCAACATATTTCAATATTCGACAGAAATATCATATATTTACACTCGTAAATTGAACTTTGAACCTACTTAAAAACACACTTGAAAGTTCTTATTCTCGCTCTCCGATAAAATTACTCGAGAAATGAGTAAAGAATTCGCTCAAAATGGCGTATTATTTATCCCAAGCTGCATCGAGTAAACCAGTAATATAGTTATTTTCGCGAATTTCGCTAGCAAGACTTCCCATGAGGATCAACAGGTTATGACCAGCTACAATGTCTACCTACAAGAATCTACCCGTGAAGAAATTATTATTATTATTATTATTATTATTATTATTAAACTTACCAATAGTTAGATGTCTTCGACGCCCAAGTCCTAACTTGGTCCAGCTTCGATGAGGGGGGAACTTCAGGTTCCATTCAATCCAAGAATTCGTACCCGTGAGAATCCGAGGAAGAACGCTTGACCAATGGAGGGAACAGGGAAATGGTGACGCTGGGTTACGGATACGCACTCGTGGGATTCGACGTAACCCTTTTAACACTGGTCAAGCACATGATCCGTTGGCATCCCTACGTGCACCAGGGGTGATTTGACGTCTCGGGTTTTCTTCTGTTGACAGACGGTCACAGTTCAAGAGTTCCAGCTTGAAGCTTTAGCAAGGCGACAGTTTGAAGAGCCTTACTGACATCATCTACCCCTTACAGAGCCCTGGATCGCAAAGTTCGGTTTGTTCAGAAGCGAATACTGTATACCAGAGTACCTAAAATAATTTTTAAAAAACGACTAATATAAAATACGAAGACGCAACTATTTTAATTGTGAATGTTATTATAGTGATTATACCAGTACAATAAATTAATAATTAATAAGTAGACACAAGTAGCATTAATTAGTAAAAATAATAGTAGTTTTAAGTGGTAAGAATAGCTGTAATGCGTAAAAGTAATAATAGCCATAATTTTAGATTTAATATTTGGTTCAATTTTTGTGATCAACATTGGTTGCATGCACCAAGTTGCCCCAAAGTGGAAATTCGCAATTTAACCATCTTTTGCCCCTGATGTAAAGATGTGGGGCAACCCCGCATAACACATAAGCAATGCGTGATTGCAGAATTTTATTTCATCTATAAAAAATGTTGCGTACAATTGTATTTTTGTGTATTATTATTGGGTATGTTACTTTGCGTGGTCAAGCGAGGATGTCTTAGTGGTCCACTCTACAATAGGAATTGTTGACCTTGCATTTTCTATCTCCTACGGTTTAATTTAGAATGAATAAAATCCTTCATTTTAGTTTCAAAACGCGTCATCTAGTGGCCAATACAAGCAACGGAGTAACCTGAAGCTTATATTTAACTTAAAAATAGCGTGTTTCAAACTTGTAAATGTGAAATTCCCAGTTCCTGTATGTGTCCGTTTACAGATTTCCCACGCAATAATTTAAACTTTACATCCTCGGAATTTAAAAAAGCGTCATCATAATATAACCAACGCACGAACCATCGAGTAAAAATCGTTTTCAACTAATTTTTAAAATTCAGGAGTGAGGAATTTAAACATGCGAAACACCCAATCCCTATTTGTAATTCAATGACGGTCGAGAAATAATAATTGTATTGAAAATATTTCATCGAATACAGTACCTGAATCCATCTTCGTCTCATAAATGACGTCACCCGCAAATGCCACGAGAGCAGCCAGGTGGCGCCATCTCCACGCGACCTCGCATTCCAAACAGCGCCAGGTTCGCTCAACCTCCAGCGCCATCTATGAGTACCAGTGTCAAAAAGTTAAAGGCGCGCGGTGGCGCCACTCGACTTCCTCAACGAGCCAACAGAGGCATGCGTTGGAGGAGGAGGAGGAGGCGAAAGGTGAAGAGAAGAGAGATAGATGAGAGAGGCAACGAGAGAAAGGTTTATAAGCTTTCATGAATTATTTACTGTTAATTTCCTGAACTTTGGAATTAACTTTGCCAGCGTCGGCGCCCAGCGGATTGAATTTGAGAGAATTAAAGCTCGCAGATTGGACATAAAAATTTCAGCGCCTCTCCAGCTAGCTCTCTTCGCCCTCATCAACGCTGCCTCTTTATGCATGCACGGATGCATGCCTCTGCTGCTGCGTATAATTTCGCATCCACGTACACCATACATTCCTCCTCACTTTTCTCTTCTCTAGCGCGCCCAGGGACTTGAAGAGCGCAACATATTTCTGCTAATTCCACAATTTAGTTTCGCGCCAATTGTGAAAGCCGCGCTGCGAAATTAAAATTGAGAGAACTCAATGACGCGATTGAGAGTCATAATTTAGGCGAGGCATGCATCGGGATGCTCGGCGTGCTCGCGAGCAAAACGCACCAAAAAAGGGGCTACGGTAGGCCTTACGCTTGCACGCTGGGCCCTGCAGAACGTGGATGCATGGGCCCTTCGAAGAATTGAAAAGCTTTTTCGCGAGAATCCTATCGACTCCATCCAACCTCCATGCCTTTGAAAATGAATTCGAATTGAGACAAAAGTTTGCGAAAACATAAGTTTGAAACAAATTTTGCATCATCAAAATGCAGCTAACATTTAGAAATGCGATGCAAATGCGTTTCATTTGCTCATATGCATTTTAAAAAACCGCATATCCACCAACCAGCTGTTGAAGAAATGCGTTGGAAAATGCATTATTTTGGGACAACTTTTCATTTTCAAAATGCATATTACGAATGCATTGAACAACAAACGCATTTTTTTTAATGCGTTTATTTCGTGACAATTTTTGATATTGGGAAATGCGACTCGAAACACATTTTCAAATATTTGAAACATCAAGATGAATTTTCGATGTTGACTGAAAAAACAACAACGATGCAGTGGAGTTAGTACCGGTATAAATTTCAAAACCCATTCCACATAAGACATCACATAAACCTCTCTTAGTATAAAGAAATGCGTTTTAAATTGCATTGAGTTTAAAACAACTTGCCGCGCCGTTGCGAAATGTATTTCAAAATACACTTTCAAATGCATTTTTTCAATTAGCATAAATTTCAAAATTTATTGAAAAAAGCCCTGCAAATGCATTTCGAAATGCATCGGAGAAAAATTTAACTTCAATATAACTCTTAACATGTTGGGCTTAGAATTCTAAGAAGGATAAATTTAATAGTTTCGAACGAATTTGGATGTTTTTTGTGGTTTTTCAAGTTCATCTCCTTTCAAATCATTTTCAAGTTGTATATACTGTTATACAGTAAAATCCATTTAAAACGATTCCGGAAATAATGATAGGTCGGGTATTGTGATGTAAAAAGGAAAGGAAGTTTGGTTTCCCATATGCATGTACAATTTTCCGGGTATTGTGAATTTGTGATGCTGGTTATAATAATAATCTGCATTAGCGATGGGGAGGTTCGGTATGTTCAACGCTATATGGGATCGACTATATAATGATGAAAGGGGCATGTGAAGAAGTTTCCCACGCTCTGGAGTCTCTGATCACGTGTTCTTTACGGTAATTACTGACAATTTTTTACCAAGTTGAACTGTTTGTTGACATTTTTATGTACATGTAAATTTGGACGTTAGTAATGTATATTCTTGTGTAACGATACTAAAAATATATATACATGTATCATGTATGTATATAATGTACTCCCTTATTGGGTCACTTTTTTAATTCGGGTTTAATGATTTCCGGATATAATGGTCAAATTCTTTCGGTCCCTTGAAGATCACTATAAAAGGATTCTACTGTACATATACACTTCATACTTCAGGTGGGGGGGGGATCTTTTCGTGAAACGATCGAAAGTATGCACAGTGTAGGCCTATACAATTTGTAGCATTGCAGATATGGGTTTGTAAATAGCCATAACTTGCAAATGCACAAAATTGGCTATTTTAACGGTTAGCAAAACATGACACGTGACCGGACACTCGCGCACATGTGACAAATCAAAGCAATTTTCGAGGATTTCGTGCTTCGTCGTGAAACTCGATACGTGTGTACATTTTATATATAGCACCATAGACGGAGTGTATTAAAACTCCGGGATATTCCAACTCCGCCGAGAGAAATTACTTTCAGAAATTTTAAGAAGAAAATAGATTAAAACCCATTATGACAGCCAGGATGTAATTCTATTAGAATTTTATGGCCTCTCTAAACGTGCATGCACAATATATACCGGTGAAATATATCTGTTGGTCACTTTTTCCATTCCGATAATAAACTTTGGATGCTGTATGTACGTCGGCGCATATATATGCCTTTTTTATGACCGCTTCTTCCCCGGATATATTTCCCAGTGGGCTCGGAAAAACTACATATGAAATCTAAAATCTTTTTTTTTTCTTCGTTCATCCTATGGGCATAATGCATAGCCATGCGTATATACATATAGATTTGGGAATGGATAAAAATATTAAAAGTAATGTCCATTTATTCTCTGCCTATTCAATGACGAGATAGTGCGAGGACGGGCAGTACGCGGCTATAGACCTAAAGTATTGAAATTGGCTGCGGGACATGAATGGCAATGTCCAGTGACCAGTCGCAATTCGAATAAGGCACGGCCAACCCGTGGTGTATAGGAAGTTAATAAAGGGGCACCGCCGCGAGTTAGGTGCTTGGTATGGCGATCCATATATGACCGGAAATGCATCTTCGACAAGCATTATGAGGGTCTAAAAGCTACAGTACACATTTTCTGTGGGATTTAAGCCCAATTCACAATGCAATGACGTATGACAAAAACGGTTACTGGCACCATCTGAGTGCTTAGTGGTTCAGAACATTTTTCTCCCATTACGACATGTTATTAAGTCATTTGCAAAAACGCCATAGCAACTCAATAAAAATGTCTGCTTGAAGGCAACATATATTGAACATGTAAAGCAGCAACTCGTTGAAGAGTTAGATACTATACAATTTTAGATGCAAATTGCTTCTTATAATCATTGGAAACACATACAAGTTAACTGCATTTAACTGTATATTGATCATTTATAATTATATTAGTATTAGTTATATTAGTATTGATAATATGGATTATAAATTGTTATACCAGGTTATACCCGGTTAAAATTGTACACAATGAGAAATCCCCCATATTCAGTAGAAATACAATCATATTAGCTCATCGTTGTTTCGGCTAAATGACAGTACAGTAAAACCTGGTAAAGTGACCTGTTTATGTTGACCACTTTTTAGTGTATTGGTTTTTCTAGTGTACATTAACTTCATTAACAAATACTCTGTATAGTGACCACCTGTCTATTGTGTACAGTGACCATTGTGTGTTGTCTTTTTAAAATTTTTACATTGTCAATGTACCTTAAAAAGTGACCAGATAACAGATGGGTCATCATACATGGTGGTTCTCAAATAATTCATCAAATCATGTTATTCAGATCGAAGAAATCACTGAAAACACGATCATAAGAAGCAAAAAGCATTTAAAACAAGGAAAACGTGATAATCTTTTCTTTAAAAAAACAAATATGTACTGTAATAAGGCAATAAATGTACTGTAGGTAATGCAAATGGGCATGGTGATTCTGTACTTTTTTTGTTTTGTGGTTTTTACTACATGTATTACAGTCTGCATGTATAAGTACAGTGTACATGTTAATTATTTTAATTTAATTCAGGCATTTTTTGTATAATGACCACCTGTGTACAGTGACCAACATACCATTTTTTTGTGAGGTCACTCGTAACAATTTTTACTGTATTTGTAGCGTAAAATGGTTCGATGCATGAAAACTTGTTTTATCTTAGTGCCAAAAACGCCATTCTGTCAGAGTACCCCTAGTAACTTCGCCATAATTCTCATAAGGGAATGAACTCCATGTACGAGGATACCCCTCTTAAGTTAAATTTCGCCAACCGTTTAGTTTTATTTTGTCCTGCACAGCTGTAAAATGTTGAATGTCAGTTGTAAAATTACAAATGCACAGGCAAGGGACCAACAACATACACGTTCGTGTACATCAACAGAGATTATTTCCTTTTCAGAACAAAATTGTTGCTGGGTTCCTACGATACGAGGGATTTTACACCATTAAAAATCATCGCGAGATGCGAAGAACTAAGCCAGCATTCGGACTCGAGCGGAGTCTCGACCTTTGGCGCGTGACCCCGTGACCTTTGCCATCGACTGTACGCAACCTTAAATTAAGGGCGCATCGAGGGCATAAAAAGAATTTAGTCGGGGGTTTAAGACCGAGCTGCGTCACGCTGTTATTCAAATTGGGTTTGGACGGAAAATTCAAATGACTCATCAGGGCCTCATTTCGCTAACGACTTTCAATGCCTAGCCTAAGCTAGCAGGAAACTAGAAACGCACCGAAATTAAACGAATTTGCATTCAAATAGGCCCAAAGTGAATCTCAGCTCGAAAACACTAAAAGAAATATATAGATGGCAATTACTAACAAACGCGCGAGCCGAAAATCCTCGCCTTGCAACTCGCGAGTATGGCCGAATTAGATTTAATTAAAAGTTGCTTGTGTAGCCTTAGTTAGCGCAGACAATTATAATATTGGCAGATATTTTGTTTTAGGGTCTTTAAAACATTCAACGGAGCAATTAAAGACCATATATGGATGCAGGACAATGCTACGGTGCACTGCATGTACAGTACATGTACCTTGTTTCCCAGATTTTAAATATTAGCATGCCTGATTTCTAGTTACCTTTTCCAGACAAACATTTTTAAATTTCATATGCGGCGTAATTACTAAGTCAAAATCTCGAATCGATTATCAAAAGAGATTTTTAACGTGGTGGAAGCTAATTTAAGAGTGCAATAGCACTATACAGTACGGCACGTCCATGCAGTTCATCGCAACACGTATGCATGCCTCCTGCTTCAGCAGTGAGAAAACTCTTGCAACATTCAGTGAATTCCGTATACGCTGAACACCGTTATACGTACATTTTCTCCTTTTTTTTATAAAAGGTACCAAAACCAGAAAATAAGCAAGTAGTAGCAAGAATCCCGTTCAATAAATACAACTCGTGAATAATTTGTTAACCTCAAGATCCGGCTTTTCATCTGTAAGTGGTGCTTTAAGTGGAGTTCCAATGTGCTCTAAAGTGTCCTTACAGTATATCAATATATTGTTTTGTAATTTATTAGTGAATAGTGCAATATATCCAAAAGATTTTAAAAATGCCTAATAAATAAGTAATTTCATAAATGTCTCACTTTTAATTTATTCAATGGTAAGTATCGATAGATATTGTATATCCAACATAAACAAAAACATTTCGGGGTCTTTAATACTATTATGGGTGTTAGGGATCCTGAGCTTAAAAAAGAAATCCATTGCTTTAAGTTCAATAATTTAAAAAATTAACAAATATCCAAAAAATTACACATGAAATATCACTAGCATTTATTTCACATGTTGTTTTTCATGTTTAGTCTTAATATGCGGGTATTGGATCCTTTAGATTAAATCAATGGGATTTCAAAACCACATGTCCATAACCAGGATTCCTCACATATTTCTAATAAAACTCGTCCCACAAATTTCCTCAAGAGCAGCTTTAAAATTGAGTTCATGTGTCAGAAGTTGCAATAAAAAATTACGAATAACATTTCCCAATAAAATTACCTATAATTATCACGAATTTCCTCATTTTTTAGCTTTCACTTTAACGTTGTAACTGCCATAGGGTATAAGCATTCATTGGTACTTATAATTTAAAAAATTAAATTACCGCCCACTAGCGCCAACTACCGGGAAAACAATCGGTAATGCATATCAAATGAGGTGTACCAGTTGTTGGAACCAGGCAGTGCAACGACCTGTCACACTCCCAATTCCTGATAATGATACCTACTGGCTGCCAGTGAAGCA